>JANSVA010086421.1:0-11192 GCA_025504915.1 Erythroxylum reticulatum
TAGCACATTAAACACAATCATTTCAATTTTTGCATTATGTTTTTCTTTCCTTTATACATGCATAATTCACCCCAAAAATTTTCCTTTAATTGTCATTTAATAATTTTACATTTTAATCAATGATCGGGGTCCAACAAAAACCCTCATAGATAAAATTTTTGCTTAGGGTTTGGATCATAATAAAACAATGTGAAACTAATTTCAGAACTCAATTGATCATTTTAGATTTTTCTTACAACATACTTTCGGGTCAAATTTTTTAATTATTAGAGACAGAATTAAAATTTGATCTCTTCAGACAATTTGTATCCATATATCACTAGCTCAATTTAAATTAAGAATAATTCCATTTGGATATCTACTGATCAAAATATACTTAAAATACTGAAGTATGTTCAGTGAAATAACACCAGTTATCATATTCCAGTAATCCTTAACATGTTCATCTTAAATTCAACAATCAATCCATTTCAAAAGGCTATAAGTATTGTAAGAGATGAAGAAAAATGTGTTTTGAATCTAATGGTTCAAGAATCAAGTCATTTGGACATCAGGTGAAGAAGTTATAACAAACATACCAAAGGATGTTCAGAAATAAACTTTCTTCAGAAACGTTGAAGGTTACGATCATGCGTCTGCATGACCGCGATATCCAACAAAACTTACGAAGTCGTGATCATCCAGAAGCACGATCGCGATTCGTGATCTTCATTAAAGAAGTCGCGATCATGCTGATGCATGATCGTGCTTCCTTCTCTTCTTCACCGTATATTTTTTTCTTCTCCTTCCATTTTGTTTTCATTCTTTTCCAGGCTACTCACTTCTAACCCATCCAGTATGCATTTCTAACTTCTATACAATCTCTAAACAAATCAAATTCAAGTTTACACATAAAAAAATCAAAATTCTGAAACTTGACAAATTCTCTCTCTCTCTGCTATATTTTCCAAATTTTGATTCTTACTCCAATCTTTTTCACAACATAAATAACACTCAAACCAATTCTTCTAACTAAATTTTAGCTCATCATCTCAAAACAAATCAAAAATCTGATTCTCATATATACAATTTCTAGTTTTTGCAATTTGTTTCTCTTTCTACATTCATCTTATGCATTTTCCCTTTCTTTTTTCTACTCATTCATTTCTTGATATATTCATTTAAGTAACTCTATTTCACGACCTCACCAAAACTTCATTTCATATCATTTAAATTCATGTAATCTATCTCTAAAAATGCTTCACAATTTCACGCATGAATAGTGAAATCACCATATTCGGATTTCTCTAAACTAAAACAGAATATATATTTTTACATTAACTTTCCAGCATTTTTGTATATCCATTTCAATATAACAATAGAGCCTATTTCATACTTTTCTGGACAATTCCTTTTTCAAAAATCCTTCATTTATCATCTCATTCATTAACCACCGAAACTGCACTTCTCTGATAGTTCATGATAAATTCATATGCAAAAGCAACAACAGTGAATCATCATTAAAATCACTTACTTGATCTAGCAATTAGTTCCAGCAATAAGAGGGAATCAAATGTACAGAAAGCATAACAATTTGCTATTCAGTGCTGAGTGTTTCTTCACAGTGAAGAGCAATAGCTACAGTAAACTTTCCTTATTCAAAACATCAGAATATGTGTATGCTTTGCATATCTTTCATGTGAGCCATTTATCACAATTTAATTGGCTATATTTCCTAGTCCAAAATATCCCAAACTTCCAAAATTTTCCTAAAATTCACCAAAAATTTCAAAATAATCATAATACACTCCAAAAAATTTTTCACCATAAATAATTCACAATTTAATCACATTTGTAACTCGATTATACCCGAAAAATGTCAATGAATGTATGTACAATCAAATTCATGTGCAATAATCAAAATTCTCATGTATGTGCAAAATGTGCAAAGTATGATATACATTTTCTAGTTTTGATTAATTTTTCATAATTCACTATTCTCGCCTTAACATGGGTAACAAGATGTTACAATTCTCCCCTCCTAACAAAAATTTTGTCCTCAAAATTCTTACCTAAATGGTCAAATAGGTAGGGGTACTGAATCCTCATATGCTCCTCTGTCTCCCATGTGGCTTCTTCACTCGAATAATTCCTCCAAAGGACTTTGACCAATGGGATCACTCGGTTCCTCAATTGCTTCTTTTGATAACCAATTATCTTAATTGGTTCTTCAATATAACTCAAATTACTAGAAACTTCAATCTCCTGAGTCGGTATCACATGAGTTGGATCTGACTGATATCTCCTAAGCATAGTCACATGAAACACATTATATATCTGAGTCATTTTAGAAGGTTAGGCTAACTTATAAGCCAATGGTCTAATTCTTTCAATTATCTTATATGGCCTAATGTACCTCATACTTAGCTTACCCTTCTTACCGAACATCAGTACACCACGCCAAAGTGATACTTTCAAAAATACTTTATCGCCTACCTGATACTCCATATCTCTCCTATGCTGATCCACATAGCTTTTCTATCTATCTGGTGCTATTTTAATTCTGTTACGGATCAATTTTACCTTATCAACAGTTTCCTGAATCAAATTTAGGCCTTCAACAATCCTTAGACCCTCTTTATCCCAATATAAAGGTGAATGAAACTTTCTACCATATAACGCCTTATATGGAGCCATACTAATACTGTTGTGATACTGATTATTATAGGCAAATTCAATCAAAGCTACATATTGGTCCTATGCTCCTTGAAACTCCAGAACACAAGCTCTGAACATATCCTTAATAGTCTTGATTGTCCTCTCACTCTGACCATCTGTCTGAGGATGAAATGTTGTGCTGAAATTTAGCTTTGTACCCAAAGTTGTCTGTAAGCTACCCCAAAATCTTGAGGTAAATCTAGGATCCCTGTCCGATATAATGGACACTAGACCCCATGTAATCTCACGACTTCATTCAGTATCGCCGAGCTAACTGATCTAGTGAATAATTTTCTCTCACAGGTAAGAAATGAGCCGATTTGCTCAGTCTATCCACAATGACCCAAATGGCATCATGTTGTCTCGGAGTCCTCAGCAAACCTATAACAAAATCCATAGTGATTCGTTCCCATTTCTATTTCGGAATAAGAAACGAATGTAATTTTCCAACTGGAGCCTAGTGCTCAGCCTTAACCTAATGGAGAGTTATACATTTAGAAACAAACTGCACTACTTGCATTTTCATTCCTGGCTACCAGTAATGTTGTTTCAGCATGACATCTTGGTAGTACCAAGATGCATAGCATAAGCCGCTATATGAGCCTCCTCCAAAATCTCTTTCCTTAAATTATCAATATCGGGTACACATAATCTTTATTTTAACCACAATGTATCATCTCTAACTTCAAATTCAGAATCCAGCTTGACTTTCAACTTCTCAATTAACTTCACTAAGTCTGGATCTCTATTCTGAGCCTTTTTTATTCTATCAAGCAATACTGGTCTCAACTTCAATGTAGCTATCAATGTTTCATTTTGCCTGACATTCAATTCAACGTTCAGTTCTCTCAAATGAACTAGGTTTGGTAACCTCGATAACTATACTTGTGTCACATTACTATTAAACTTCTGACTTAATGCATCGGCTACCACATTAGCTTTACCAGGATGATACTCAATGGTGCAATCGTAATCTTTCAATAACTCGATCCATCGCCTCTATCTCATATTTAACTCTTTCTGGGTCAGCAAATATTTTGAACTCTTATGATCGGTGAATACCTAAAAGGTTTCTCCATATAGATAGTGTCTCCAAATCTTCAAAGCAAATACTACTACAACAAGTTCCAAATCATGAACTGGATAATTAAACTCATGAGACCTCAACTGTCTCGATACATATGCTATTACTTTGCCATGCTACATCAGTACACAGCCTAAACCTTGGTGTGATGCATCACTATACACAACATAACCTCCAAAGCTAGATGGAATAGCTAATACCAGTGTTATAGTTAAGTGAAGCTTTAGCTCCTCAAAACTCCTCTGACACTCATCATTCCATCAGAAAGGCATATTCTTTTTTAGAAATTTTGTCAAAGGGGCTAAGATTAATGAAAACCCCTCGAAAAACCTTATGTAATAGCCAGTTAATCCAAGGAAACTCCAGATCTCAGACACATTCTTCGGAGCCTCCCACTTCATCACTGTTTCTACTTTCTTTTGGTCAACCTAAATACCTTGTCTAGACATGATGTAACCCAAAAATACTACCTGATTAAGCCAAAATTCGCACATACTGAACTTGGCATATAACTGCTTCTCCCTCATTATCTGGAGAACCAATATTAGATGTGTACAATGATCTTCTCTACACTTCGAGTACACCAAAATGTTATCAATAAAGACAATTACAAAATGATCCAAATAAGGTTGAAATACCTTATTCATTAAGGCCATAAAAGCTACCGAGGTATTAGTCGATCCAAGCGACATTACCAAAAACTCGAAGTGCCCATATCTTATTCTAAATGCACTCTTTGGTACATCCGCCTCAGTTATTTTCAACGATAATATCTTGATCTCAATTCTAGTTTTGTGAACACCTGAGCTCCCTATAATTAATTAAACAAATCATCGATCCTTGGCAATTGATACCTATTCTTAATTATTACCCAATTCAACTACCGATAATCAATACATAATCTAAGAGTTCTATCCTTCTTCTTCATAAACAATACTGGAGCTCCCCCAAGGTGACATACTGGGTCGAATAAAACCCTTATCTAACAACTCCTGTAACTAGAACTTCAGTTCCACAGGTGCCCTATATGGAGGAATTGATATAGGAGCGGTACCTAGAATAATATCAATAGTAAACTCCGTCTTCCTTTTTGGAGGTAATCCTAGTAGTTCAACAAGAAACATATCCAGAAATTCCCTAATAATAGGAATATCCTGAATGGTTTGTTCATCCCAGGTATCAACTATGTGGGCCAGATAAGCCTCACATCCACCTCGGATCAATCTCAAAGCACTTATGAATGAAATTAGTCAGGCTGGCACTGCTTAACTAACTCCTCGAAACAACACTCTCGACTTATTAGGGGATTCAAGAACTACATCCTTAATATAGCAATTCATCACTGCCCTATGAGCAGTGAGCTAATCCATGCCTAATCCATGCTGTTCAATTCTGATTGAGGCCATTCAGAGTTCTGTAAAACTGTCCAAATTAGAAATGGCTAGCCTCGTTTTGATTTCCATGTTCAAACCATCTTCAAACTATCTACATTTATCTACCTCAGTTAGGATCAATGCAGTTGCATATCCCATTAACACATTGAATCTTATTTCGTACTCTGCCACAGTGAGCCTGCTTTGTTTCAGATCTAAGAATTCTTTCATCTTCTGATCCATGTAAAACTTACGCATATAGTTCTCTCGGAATACCTTCAGAAAATCTTCCCAGTTCAAACTACAAGGTCTGGTGGTATTAGCCGGTATAGTTTTCCACCACTGGTATGCAGGACCTTACAATAATGAGATCGCATAATCAAATCTTTCATCTAATTCACAATCCATTTGGTTGAATACTTTTTTCATTCTCTCTAACCACCCTTCTGCCTTTGCTGGATCTATACTTCCGTAGAAGTCTACACCCCCTGCTTTCTCAATTTATCATATTTTCTTTCTCGCCTTTTCGAAATTCTCGGAGGCATTTGAGCAAATTCAAGTACAGGAGACTCTACATTGGCTCCTACAGACTCCATGCCAGCTGACTCTCCAATTTGATCTCCTATGAAAGATGACCTATAATAAACAAAAGTTGTGATCACTTTCTGAATCTCTCACTATTAATCATCTCTGTATTCTAATATGTCCCTATAGATGCCAAAATAGGCTCTGATACCAAAAATGTAACATTTCACTACCATAAAGTATATACCCAAACATCTAAGGACATTCAAGTACATATCCTATAATAATGGTATATTAGAGCAAAAACAAATCCAACTTGTACATGGCATCAACTAACTAAATTAAAAGTCATGAAAATTTAAAACCTTTCATTGCATTCGTTTAAGAAAGCTTACACTATATTTTACAAACTTTATACAAGTTCTAGACAAAAACTACAAAATGCAAATTACAACTCTTCTGATGTCAGCTGATAGACCTCTGAGCCATAACTAGTCCAGAATGTTCCTCTAATCCAGATTAGGAAACTAGGTCTCTTGTTTCGTACCTGAAATGCCACGTTGCAATTTTTAATGAGTTTTGGAAACTTGATGAGCAAACTATCATTGATGATTTCACCCAGGTCATATACACAAATCATATATTTCACAAATATTCATTCAGAACATGTATATTCCAAATACTCACATTAACATGGCATATCATGTAATAATTGCAAATCAAAACAGATATTTTCAAATACAAATGCATAAGAGACTCCAGATTTGTTGTTATCGTTATGATCGAGTGCTTATCATATACGTATACAGATACTAGCCCATTGAGCTCAGTCAGAACAGAATCAAGAAGCATAGCTTTATATGTAGAATAAAAAATCACAGAGCAAAGCTCTACGTGCAAGCACTTTTATACTGGCTACTTTGGTCACAACGTATTTATCTGAGCATGCCTTTTATGATATGCATTAAATACAGAATATGCCATGTACAACAGTCACATATGATGCACAGTCAGAATCTTATAGTCATCGGACTTAAGTCCAGCATTCAACTTTTGTTGAGAATTCAAATATCATTTAAAATTCAAATACATATAGAACACTTCCAATACATTACCAAATATTAAACTCCTCGAACTTTAAGTCCAGAATTCATAAACAAATCACAAACATTTAATATTTGGAAATTAAACAAATATAATCAATCCTAGGAATATCATGTAGGATGACTCACAATACACTCCAATATGCTATTGCCTTGATGGTCTGACAATGTCTAACTGTTGTCCAATGTGCTCCTCTATAACATACACAACACATTGACATGTATTATACTTTTGCACAAATGTATAAACATGCCTTTATGAACATCTATGTATATAAAAAATGCACAATGCATGTTTAATGACAAATTTCGTTATCTTATCCAATTCTTAATACCAAATCATTCAGATATCAAAACCCTTATAGATAAAATATGTACTTAGGGTTTGGATTATAATAAAAAAATATGAAACTAATTTCATAACCCAATTGATCATTTCATATTTTTCTTACAACATGCTTTCGGGTCAAATTTTGTAATTCTTAGAGACAGAATTAAAATTTGATCTCTTCAGAAAATTTGTATCCATATATCTCTATTTCAATTTAAATTAAGAATCATTCCATTTGGATACCTTCTGATCAAAATATACTCAAAATACCAACGTATGTTCAATGAAATAATACCAGTTATCATATTCCAGTAATCCTCAACAAGTTCATCTTAAAATTCAACAATCCATCCATTTCAGATGGCTATAATTTTTTTGGAGATTAAGAGCAATGTGTTTCAAATCTAATGGTTCAAGAATCAAGTCATTTGTACATTGGGTGAAGAAGTTATAACAAAAATACCAAAGGATGTTTAGAAACAAACTTTCTTCAGAAATGTTGAAGCTTGCGATCGTGCTTCTGCACAACCGTGATATCTAACAAAACTTGCAAAGTCGCAATCATGCAGAAGCACGATCGTGATTCATGATCTTCATTAATGAAGTCGCGATCATGCTGAAGTAAGATCACACTTCCTTCTCTTCTTCACCGTATATTTTCTTCTTCCCCTTCCATTTTGTTTTCATTCTTTTCCAGATTACTCACTTATAACACATCCATTATGCATTTCTAACTTCTATACAATCTCTAAACAAATCAAATTCAAGTTTACATTTAAAAAATCACAATTCCAAAACTTCACAAATTCTCTCTCTCTCTACTGTATTTTCCAGATTTTGATTCTTACTCCATTCTTCTTCAATCAACACAAATAACACTCCAACTAATTCTTCTAACTAAATTTTAGCTCATCAGCACAAAATAAATCAAAAATTTGATTCTCATACATACAATTTCTAGTTTTTGCAATTTGTTTCTCTTTCTCCATTCATCTTATGCGTTTTTCCTTTTTTTTCTACTCATTCATTTCATCATAAATTTATCATTTAAGCAACTCTATTTCACGACCTCACCAAATCTTCATTTCATATCATTTAACTCATTTAAATTCATGTAAATCCATCTCTAAAAATACTTCACAATTTCATGCATGAACAGTGAAATCACCATATTCGGATTTCTCTAAACCAAAATAGAGTATATATTTTTACATCAACTTTCCAGCACTTTTTCATATCCATTTCAATATAACAACAGAGCCTATTTCATACTTCTCTGGACAATTCCTATTTCACAAATCTTTCATTTATCATCTCATTCATTAATCACAAAAGCTGCACTTCTCTAACGGCTCATGATAAATTCATATGCAAAAACAACAACAATGAGTCATCATCAAAATCACTTACTTGATCTAGCAATTAGTTCCGGCAATAAGAGGGAATCAAGTGTACAGAAAGCATAACAATTTGCTATTAGGTGCTGAGTGTTTCTTCACAGTGAAGAACAATAGCTACAATAAACTTACTTACCAAAAAAAAAAGCTACAATAAACTTTGCTTATTCAAAACATCAGAACACGTGTATGCTTTACATGTTTTTCACTTGTCATTATTCGTGTGAGCCATTTGTCACAATTTGACTGGCTATATTTCCTAGTCCAAATACCCCAAAATTTTAAAAATTTCCTAAAATTCACCAAAAATTATAAAATAATCATAAGACGCTCCAAATAAAATTTCACCACAAATAATTCACAATTTACATCTTAATCGCATTTGTAACTTGATTATACCTGAAAATGTCTATGAATGCATGTACAATTATATTCATGTGCAATAATCAAAATTCTCATGTATGTGCAAAATGTGCAAAGCATGATATGCATTTTCTAGTTTCTCATTAATTTCTCATAATTCACTATTCTCAACTTAACATGGGTAACAGGATGTTACAAATATTGTAACATCCCATTCCCATATTAAGGGTTAGAACCCTAAAATTCGATACTTGTGAGATAAAAGAGAAATTAAGAAAAATGCATTTCATGCTCATGTATAATATAGCATACACACATACGTGAATAGTGATTTTTGCATATGAAAATAAATGTTCATGCACTCATTTGACATTTGTCGGGTATAACTGATCTATAAATGTGATTATTTTTGGAATTGCGGATTATAAGTGTGAAAATTTTATTTGGAGAGTATATTTATTAAAGGTATTTTTGGACTAGGAAAAATGCTAAGTGGTAGAACAATTGATGAATAGTGATAGAAATAAATTTAAAAAATGTGACATTAAGATTTAATGACAAATTTTGTAGAAAATTGGGTGACAATTGGAGTAGAAATTATAGTTAAATGGACTAGATATTAAAGGGGACTAATTGGAACCATAAAAAGATGACAAGTGGCAAGTGACAAGTGTCACCACACTTGCCACTCACCACTCACCACTCATCCCTCACTCACGTTATTCACTCTTCATTGAAAGACCATCTTACTTTTATTTGTCTTTCACTTTATTCATTATCCTCATCTCTTGTTAATCACTTTCTCATTTTCTTCATCTCCACGACACTCACTCTCACCCACCTTCATCAACGTTAAATCTTGCTCTCACCTTTCACTTGCTACTTTCATTTTCTTTGTCTTTTACACCTTGCTACTAAAAGACCCAACCCATTCCTCCATGAAAGTTGATGATCGTGGAGAGGAAAGAGTTAGGGTTTATTGGTGATTCTGAAGACCTTGAAGCTAACTCAAGTAAGTAGCATATTGTTCCTTATGATTTTTTAAATGAAACATGTATGATGATGGTTGGAGATAGATTGATGAATTAAAGGAACTTGATTATATGCTATAATGTGAATAAAGAAATGGATGAATAAATTTCCTATTTTTGTACATATGTTGTTCAATAATTCATAGGTTGTTATAGGGATGTTATTGAGGTTAATGATCATAAAAAAATGGTGTTTGAAGAGTGATGATATGTTGATGAAGACATGAATAATTAGTGATGTTCTGTTTTCATAAATAATAGATTATTTGTTGTTTTATGGATAATTAGTAATGAATATTTTGTATGAATAAGAATTGAAATTTGATGATTGAAGAGATGTTTATGTCCTATTGTGGGGTAATGAAAAGTGCAGAAAATTGATGAATGAATGTACATATGTTCTGTTTTGAGATTATGAAAACCATGAGTGATAAGTTGTTGTGTAGATGTTATGAGTAGTGACTTAAGGGTATAATGAAAGTGAAATTATGCTAACTAAGATGTTAAGTTATGTTATTGAGATGAGATGAATTAAGGTTATGCTTAGAAGTGAAATGAAAATAGAAATGAAGTTGAATATGTGTTGGAATATGTTAGCTGTAACATTTCCATTGTATACATATTGGTATTTTAGCCATGAATTAGCCTACAGATATCCAAATGGAATAATTTTTTATTTGGATTAAATTAGAGACATAATTCTACATGTTTCATGCAGACATATAATTCAAATTCTGTCTTTAAGAGTTTCAAAATTTGACTAGAAATGAGTACTGGGTGCAGAAAGTTAATGATGAATGTGTATATATGTATACGTTATGTTTTACTATTCATGATCAATCATGGATTATAGTTTGCTTATGAATGATATAGATTTGAAATGGAGTTAAGAATGATGTGAAAATGATAAGTATTGAACCAGAAATGATAGGCTAAGCATAAGGAATTAAATGTTGTAAGTAAAGAGTTGGAAATCTGGAAAACATAGAATGCAATTGGACATGTGATGGGGAAAGTAGCATAACTTTTTCTGTGAAACTCGGATTGAGGTTATTTAAGTATTCTTGGAAAGAGAACTTAGAGATATACAACTTTTACGAAGACCCTGAGAAGACATTTTGATGTCTAGAGGGTCAAAATTTATGATTTCTGTAAGTGACCTGTAAAAGTCAGTTTAATGGACATGGATGTCCGCCTAACGGACATTCACGGGTCAAATGATCCTAATTGAGGCTTAAATGGGTCTTAAATTGAACCTAGAATGATCCTTGGTTTATGTGACTAATGT
>JANSVA010086432.1:0-11191 GCA_025504915.1 Erythroxylum reticulatum
TTATCTCTTCTAGGTTTATCTTCTGCATCAAGCTCTACTTCATGTATCTTCAGTGAACCAAGCAATTCATCTAGCTTTAGCTTACTTGAATCCTTGGCCTCTTGTATTACTGTAACTTTGGGTCTCCATCTTTTTGGAAGACTTCTAAGAATCTTTTTGACATGATCTTGATTATCTTAGATTCTCCTAATAGCTTTAGGTCTGTTAACAATCGTTTGAAATTGTCTAAACATCTGATCAATAGTCTCCTCATCTTTCATCTTGAACAACTCATACTGATGAATAAGAATACTAATCTTAGATTCTTTCACTTGATTTGTGCCTTCATGTACAATGGATAATGTGTCCCACATGTTCTTTGCAGATTCGCATCCATGAACCTTATCATATTCACTTTTTCTTGGGGCACAACTTAAAAAGAACTTGGCCTTTGAGTTTAACTGAAATCGAGCTTTCTGATCGGCTAACCATTTATCACGAGAGATGCTATTGTCTTCGTCGTCTGTTGGTGTATATAGACCATTCTCGATGATATCCTAAAGATCAATATGTGTGGATTCTATAAAGAGCCATATCGTGTCCTTCCAATAATGATAATCTTCACCATTGAATGAAGGAGGTCTTGTGACTGAGGCACCTTCAGCTATAAAAATATATGATTCAATCATAGATCTTTGTCCTTACTTTGTAACAGTGTTTCTTAGAATCCTCGCTCTGATACCAAATGAAGTAACTCACTTGTTAATATAGAAATCATGTATAATATGTAAAATACACAAGAAGGGGGGTTGAATTGTGTAATCTTTTCTAAGATATTAATCTTTTGAGATTTCTTGAATTTCTTTACAGAATTAACATGATCACAAAAACACTTTACTAAAATTGATAAGTAATGCAATTGCAAGTATTATTAGCTACTCTTCTAACAACATGAAAATTAAAGATAAGGGTTAGAGAATAGACGTCGCAATTTTATACTGGTTCACCCTTAACCTTGGACTACTTCCAGTTCTCAGAGTTTGTCTGAGATTTCACTATACTTTTCAAGTTTACGAGTATTCTTTCTACATTTGCAGAGCCTCTTCTGGTCTCTCTCATAAAGTATTCTTTATCTACTTTCTTAGTCTCTCCAAGCTCTAGCCTTTCTTTTCTCTCTAGGAAAGATATTTTTGAGCTTTACGTTACAGATGTATTCGCTCTCTTCTTTTGCACTTTGAATACATAATTTTTCTAAGTATTGTACAATCAAATTTTCTCTCTTTGTAAAAATGTTAATTAGTCTTCGAATAAACCTAGTATTTATAACCTAAGTCTTCAACTGTCTTCTTGAGAAATTGCTTCTTAAATCTTCTAGAAACTGTTGTTAGTTGAGTCTTATAACTAACTCCAACTAACTAACTGACTGATGTTTTAGAATAGCTTCCTTTTATTTCGTCTAATATAATACTTTTTCTATTATCATGCTTCATCTGGTATCGGACTTCATTTAGTATCACGCTTCGTCTATTGTTGATGTATTTATTTTGTTGCCGACGTATCGTCTGTTGCTGACGTATTGTCTGGTGTTGATATATCGTCTGGTGTTAATCACACATCTTATAGGTTTGACTAAGTGTTACTTACATTTTTATACACACTTAACAAACTTATCAAAATAGTTGATACATTTTTAAGATTATTATTATTTGATTGTCATCAAAATTAATAGAAGTAAAGTCATCTTGACTTAACATATGAGTCCACCATGTCCACTCTACGTATTTGAGCCGAAGCAAGACTATAAAAATAGTGGAACCTGTCCTGCTGTTCACCTATACCAACAAGATCCTTAAGGTGCATTCCTATATCACACACAACTTATTAATGAATGGGACAATGCAATTTACATCTTCAATCAAGCGAATAATTGAACTTAAGTGATAATTTATTTTAAGCACAAATAAAACATGACGTAGAATTAAACATCCCTTTTTGCATTGCAATTGTAAGGCTCCATTAATTAGTTCAACTAAGGAAGTTATTACATTCTGTACATTGGTAAAAAAATTTTATTTTCCATCACATGATGAGATGTGCATGTGTCAAACACCTAACTCATCAAAAAATTCTTACTGATCAGCTTCACCATGTTTGAAGAAGATGGTTTTTTGTGGGTATTGATTATCGACACAAGTGTAACTTACAAATGATCAGTGAGCTTTAGAAAAATTGCTTGATCTAAGTCCATCAAAGAATTGTCACTTGTCGTAAAAATTGTGCCAATGCCCTGTGTACGATGGCCATTGTAGGTATGCCATGATCTTTGTCGCCTCCATCTTTGCCTCTACTGTTCTGCTATGCCCTCTAGACCTACATCCTAAACCACTTCTAGAGAACCACCAATCTTGGTAACCTATTATCTTATAGCAGTCTTTTACATTGTGACTTAAACTATTTAAAATTTAAACACACAACTTTGTCCCCCTCAGTTTACTTATTCTGTGGCCTAGCTACTACTTGAATAACAAAAGACACAACTTTAGATCATTCTTCACGTTCCACGACCACTTATTTATGTTGTTCTTTTTGGATTACTAAGGCATAGACATGACATTGGTTTGTTGCCTTGTAAGGAATTCCTCGATCTTCTCCTTCTCACGTTCCTTGAGATATCCTTTGTCCAACTCACACTTACACCTACCATACTTACATGTCAGTACTTTGGTGTAGCTGGCCAATTCTTCCCATATGCCTTGAGTTTGCCAAAATGTATCGTCACACAATTGTTTCCTTGTTTGCAATTCAAGATTACCTCCTTAAGATGATGAACTGACATAACATTCCCAACCGAGAATTGCTCTTTCAAATAATTTCACAAATCCTTTATGCTATTCATATAAATATGAGCGGATCTTAATAGCAATCATGATCCAACTCTATAAGTATAGAGTTTACATCATCTAACTCTATGGAATCATTTACAGGTTTACCAATTATTCCATCATTAAACTCCAACTTCCTTTTAGCTCTAAATGCATTTCACACGACTTTTGCCACTACAATAAAATTGCAAATTACTAACAAAAAATTCTCTACGGAAAAAATTCCATAGGAAATTAGCGACGAAAATTGATTTGTGTAGGTAAATTTGTTAAAGAAAAGGTATTTTATGACAAAAAAATCTTCTATTAAAAGAGGAGGAAATTTTACCACCAAACTTTACCAACAAAATTTAATAACAAAATATTAAAAATCGTTGTAGCCAATATTGCGAATATCGTATCGGACTTGGTACCAGATTAAGTTCTGGTACAGTGCTGTACCAGTACTAGATACTATTTTGGGTAATTTTTTAAAATTATGAAATAGTCCCTAAAATTTTTAAAATTTGCAAAATAATCTATTGGTATATTGTATAGTTGTACTGTATACATTACTTATTTACTATCTACATCAACCTTATTTTAAAAAATCATAATAATAAATAATGACAATTAATATGAAATATCAATAATTTTTAAATATTTCACATATAAATAATAATCACAATTAATATAAAAAAGACAATCATCATCATACAAATATAAAATTAAGAATAACATAAAGTATTTAAAATATTACAATAATACAATTTCACCATTTTAGTAAATAATATTACATCAAAAGATTCAAAACATCCAATAAAAAGAACAATAAATATCCTTAAATAATTTACAAAAATAGTTGATGACGAGGAAACAATCAAGTAGAAGTTACACCTGAAACAAAAACATTACAGTTATATTACATATATAGAATTTAACATAAACATCAAATACAAGTAAAATTGATAGAAGAGGAAACACAAACACTTAGAACGAAATTCAATTGTCAATGAGAGGATACCCGCTAGAATTGCACTTATCCTAGTGACCATTTGGTATAAAATCCTCATCATTGATAGGAGCTTCATCGTTATTATCATTCAAATTTAATGCACTAAATGACATGTCAATGCTTTCTTATCCAAGATTATCTTCCAAATCTAATTCATTTACATCAACCAAATTCAGTTCTTCAAAAATCCGATCCACCAAAAGATCAATATTATCAATGGCAATTAGATCAGTTGAACTACTTATGCTATTAAGACTATTAGTAAATAATTAAATTTAATTATTACAAAATTATAAGAAATTACATCGAAATTAATAATGATAATGATGAAAATAGCATACTTATCACAGCAGGATGACACAAATTTCTACCATTGGTAAATTCCTTTCTCATCAAATTCAATACTCATGCACGATTATAAATGAACTTTGTCACCTTTTTAGCTTTTTGCATAGTCTCATCAATAACAAGAAAATACCTAGGATCCCCTATATTCTCCAGCATTAGGTCAATGTAATGTGCAACACAAGAAGTCCAAAAAAATGAATTATACATATTATGCAACCTTTTTTCTGCAGCTTTATAAGTGGAATCATTGTCAATAATAAACTGAACAATGTTTTTCGGCCTTACTTCATTCACAACTTCATCAAATATCCCAAAGAAAGTCTCATTATTTCTAATAATGCCAGATGCATCAATAGTTTCCAAAAATATAGAGTCATTTGAAGAATAAACCAAAAAATTTATAATAGGCTCTTGTCTCCTATTTGTCTAACCATCATACATAATTAAATACCCATAAGTACCCCAATTCACTCTTATTTCAGCTAAATAATTTCTAATTTCAGAAACAGCACAACTTAAAAGTTTACCTCTTAAGTCAACAATTGAAGGACCTTTGTATCCTGAACTATAAGAGGCTATTGCATCCATCATAGGTTGATAATAATAAGACTGAGAAGCAGTGAATGACAAACCTGAATCATATCACTATCTAGCTACTGCCATATCGACGTTATGAGCCGCATCTCTTGATTGCATTGCAGTACAAATTGAAGGTTGGGCTCCAGGAGTTGTTCGTGGTGCAAAGAAACTATTCACCTGCCTTCTTCTCTTCCTCACATCAGATTCTTCTTAAGCCTGAGATGGAATACTACCAGTGTCACTGTCACCAATACCACTACCACTTTAACCTTTAACATTTCCAAAATCACCACGAAAACTAGAAAATGAACTTCCACTACCAATTTCAAAATTCAATCTTTCCCTTCTATCTCTCTCATATTTATATTAATTAAGCAATGTTTTCATCTGTCACTTCACATCATGACTTACTTTTTTACATGGTTCCACATCTCCTTTAACCCTAGCTAAATGTTTTTTCAATCGGGTGATTCCTCCACCTTTCAAATGGTTGTTACAAAACAAGCAAATAGTATGATTCTTAATACCCGGATCCAATGCGGCATGAGCCCAAGCTGGATCATTGTATCTTCCTGAAGTGGGTTGATCAGGAGTATTTGAACTTTCTTCCATTTATCTGTACACATCAAAATAAATAACATATAATTTCAGTACATAATATGCATATCCATCTTATATAATATAACTCAATTTGTATGATTACATTACATACAATTCAATTTCATATAACACAATTCATAATAAGTCAAAAGCTAATAATTCAAAACATTCAACATATATAATAACACAAAACATACATCAACAATTTCCATTTCTAACAATCACAAAACATTCATAATTCCATTTCCATTCCTAACAATTTCCAATTCCAACAATCACAAAACATACATGAACTATTTCCATTTCTAACAATTTCAACAATCATAAAACATTCATATTTCCATTCCTAACAATTTTCAATTCTAACAATCACAAAACATACATCAACAATTTCCATTTCCAATAATTTCCAATTCCAGCAATCATAAAACATTCATAATTCTATTTCCATTCCTAACAATTTCCAACAATTTCCAATTCTAACAATAAAAAAACATACATGAACAATTTCCATTTCCAACAATCACAAAACATACATCAATAATTTCCATTTCTAGCAATTTCCAATTCCAACAATCACAAAACATTCATAATTTCATTTCTATTCCTAACAATTTCCACCAATTTTCAATTTCAACAATCATAAAACATGCATCAACAATTTCCATTTCCAATAATTTCCAATTCCAATAATCACAAAACATACATCAACAATTTCCATTTTCAACAATTTCCAATTCCAACAATCACAAAACATTCATAATTCTAATTCTATTCCTATTCCTAACAATTTCCAACAATTTTCAATTCCAACAATCACAAAACATACATCAGCAATTTCCAATTCCAACATTCACAAAACATTCACAATTACATTTCTATTCCTAATAATTTCCAACAATTTTCAATTCCAACAATCACAAAACATACATGAATAATTTTTATTTCCAGCAATTTCCAATTCCAATAATCACAAAATATTCATAATTTCATTTCCAATAATAACCCACAATTTCCATTTCCAACAATAACCAAAAATTTTCAATTCCAACAATCACAAAACAATCATGATTCCATTTCCATTTCCTTCTATTTACAACAATATTCAATTCCAACATACACAAGTTGAAGGATATAACTTCTTTGGAAATATTTTTTTTCTTATTTAAACCTTTGAATCTTCTTTTCATTTCTAACAAACCATAATATTATATACACCATTTTATTTTTCGTTCTTAAATATATATGTTGCTTTTACAATTTTTAATTGACATTAATAAGTGTAAATATAAATGATTGGAATCTACAAGTCCACAATATATTCACAATTTGACAAAAAATTGTTTTTTTCGGATACATTTATTACATCACCACTTTCTACTTTCACATATTACTAATTATAAATATTTATGATACGCTACACATATATATTACCAAATAATTAAAGTTTAATATATTTTATACTTAATTAATTATTTACCAAAAACTAATACCAAAATAGGTAAATACTATCATTAACTACAATCGAATTATTATTAATTTCTGATTGCATAATTTTATACTCAACTAATTATTTACCTAAATAGAATACCCAAATATTAAAAATAAATTAACATTTTAAAAATATTAAGAATGTGTCAATTAATGATTTAAGTTTTTACAATTTTTCAAATTTTGCTTATCAATTTTACAATTTCACATTTGATTATCAGTTTTACATTTGACTATCAATTTCACATTTGGTTATCAATTTTACATTTAGGTTTAAATGTTGATTATCAACTTTCAAGTTTAATAATCAAGTAATCAACATTGTTAAGCTGTGCATAATACATACATATCACTACCACCTTATTTTACAAACAGAACAACCAAACACAGTGAAACAAGTCATTCATCAGTATCACAGTGACTGATATAATTCCATTTCCAATTTTTAGATTACAAACACTATAGACTATACTGTATAATTCTATTTCATCACAGTGACTGATATAATTCCATTTCCAATTTTCATATTACAAACACTATAGACCATACTGTATGATTCCATTTCCAATTTCAGTTCCAAATTTCATATAAGAAAAGGCAAAACCCAAATCAATGGCTCACGGTATTCAACTTCAACAATTCAATTCCAGAATCCAAAATCCAACCAATCTAACCAATTCAGATACACGTAACCCATGAGCATTCAACAATTCAATTCTCAAATCAATCTTCCAACACAATAAAAAAATGCAATGAAGTAGGAAAAATCAAAAACAGAAAAATACACACCTAAAAATAAATCACGGGGATCGGGTCTTTGGGTTGTTGGTTTTGGTTGGTGACGGGTTGGTGTCTTGGTGACGTGTTGGTGACGGATGGTGCGATCTGTTTGAGCTGCGATGACAACAACATGGTGTTGTGTAGTAGGCGGTGGCATCTTCGGGTGTAGAGGAAGGTTGAATTGTTGAAGATGAAGATGGTAGCGTCTTCAACTGACGCTAAGGGAGGAGCCGAGGTCTGAGGAGGATGATGAAAGGAGGAGAAGGCGAGAGTGAGAGGTTGAGGAGACGACGAGAGTGAGTGAGAGGTTGATGAGTAATTTGATAATAGAAATAGAGATAGGAGGCCGAGAATAGATAATAGACAAGAAAGTGAATATTTTCTCCTGCTCCTTTATTGATGATACTACAACTTTATATAACAATTCTAGCAAAAGAATGTTACATAACTTGCTTATTTGTCTCACTTCTCCCATGAAAATAGCAACTAACAGATAACTTAATATTGAAAGAACTAAAATAAGCTTAATGATAATTTAGCAGAGAATCAGTAACAAATCTTGACGTGATCTCTGTTAAACTTAGTTTTGAACAGGTTAGCATATAAAAAATGAAGCGTATCATGCCCTTCCACCGACAACATCCTTGTCCGCAAGGATGAATTTTGGATATTGTTTTGAGAACCTCCATAAGTTTTCCCAAGTCGCATCTTCACGATCAGTACCTTTCCATTGAATTAAAAACTCTATTTTAGGACGATAATGGCCTTACTGAATGACTCTCATATCCAGAACACGTTCAAGTTGTGGTAAGATTGAATTAGATGGAGAGATTGGAGGAAGCTCTACTAATACTTCAACAGGAGAACCAAAGCACTTACGCAATAAACTGACATGAAAGACATTTTGTATTTTACATGTAGGTGGCAATTTCAATTGGTATGCAACAGGTCCAATTTGTTCAAAATTCATGTAAGGGCCAAAGAAATGAGGTGCCAATTTCAAATAACTACAAATAGCTACAAAGGTTTGCCGATACGGCTGTAACTTCAGATACACCAAATCACCGACCTAAAAATTGACGTTGTGACACTTCTGACCTTCAAGGATCTTCATCTGATGTCGGGCTAGCTGCAGTTCGCTCTCGTAAGTGTCTATCTACAACTTGCACCTTGGATGTTCCAGGAACATAAGAGATGAGTGAGGGAGCTGATACACCATAAACAGCTTCAAAAGGGGTGATTTTGGTGGTGGAATAAAGACTAGTATTATAGCTATACTCAGCCCATGGTATCCAATCTTACCAAGTACGAGGCTGACCTCCAGCAAAGCAATGCAAGTATTACTCCAAGGTGCGGTTTATGACTTCTGTTTGACCATCGAACTGGGGATGATAACTGGAACTCATATTCAATACAGTGCCTTGTAGCTTGAATAAGGTTCACCAAAATGTGCTCATGAATACGTGATCTCTGTCATTTACTATAGAATGAGGAAATCCGTGTAATATGACAACATTAGAAACGAATACCTTGACCACTTCAATTGCTGTATATGGATGTTTGATAGGAATAAAGTGTCTATACTTGGATAATCGATCAACGATGACTAAAATCACGGTATAACCCTTTGAAGGAGGTAGTCCCTCAATAAAGTCCATTAAAATATCGGACCAAATGGTTGTTGGAATATGAAGAGGTTGCAGTAATCCTCTAGGTGCCATGATGTCAACTTTGAACTTTTGGCATGTCCTGTATAAACTTCTTGATTGAATTTCTCATACCAGGCCATAAGAATGAATGCTTGTGTAGCGCCCCTTACCTCAGGATACGCTATGGGATGTCCGGAGGTCATTCCGGCACGTATCCTACGATAAGGACACGCTATGATCGAACACTACATTCACTTCATATGGCATCATACCAATATTCACTTATTGGGAGTCATAAGAAAATCGCAATATATATATATATACTCTTTTTTTTAAACCACCCTTTCCTCATTTCCTTTCACAAAATCGATGATTACATTGTGCCTTTTACGTTTTCCTTATGCACATTATCAAAATCCTAATACAAAAGGTCCTACATGAAAGAGGGAGTGTATCAAATCTATCTAAGCGATCCAAGAGTCCCAACTAACCAACCTTTAAGCCATGACCTCACTCGCCAAAACACAATCTACATGACAGTAGAGTCCCTCAGTGAAATGAATCGCCCATCTGTCCTGAAAAGACAACGTTGCAATTTTGATGAGCTTTACGAACTCAATGAGTGAACCATCATTGATGAGTTCACCGGATTGAACACACATATCACATATTGCACCAATATTCATTCAAAGGGTTCAATCTTATAATGTTATATGCATTAGACTCATATTCGTTGTTATTATTGTGACCGAGTGCCCATCACATACTTATACACAATTTCTGGCCCATAGGGCTCAGTCGGAACAGAATCACAGAGCATAACTCTGTACACAAAACATATATCACAGAGCAAAGCTCTACGTGGAAGTGCTTCATTGGCCACTCAAGTCACAACACCTTTATCTAAGCATGCATTTTATGAAATGCACCATATACGGATTATGTCATATCAGATAAACACATGCGATATTTAATCAGTAACTTATTATCATCGGGCCTAAGTTCGGCATTCAACTCTTGTTGAGAATTCACACATCATACAGGATTTTAGATCCAAAACAATGCACTTCCAATTCCCATGTTCAAATAACAAACTCCTTGGACCTTAAGTCCGGAATTCAAATCAAATCACAAACAACTTATAATTGGAAGCTAACACCTCTAATAATTCAAAGCAAAATCAATCCTAGGAAATCATCTAGGTTGACTCATAGATTGCTCCCGAAGCTAATGCCTGGAAGATCTGGCAACGTCTAGAAGTTGACGTTCCAGTTGCTCCTCTATAACAAATAGCATACACGATATCACAATTTGCACCATTAAGAGTATGCGATAATGCACATGTATGAAATGAATTATGTACAATGCATGTCTATGATAATCTCAGGTATCACTTCAAAAATTCCTTACAACATTATCCCCATACGAAAACTCATTTAAGTATAACTAGCACATTGGTTTATGCTTCTCTAGAACCATTGAAATCATAATTCATTACTTACTGGCTTAATTTCAGACTTTCCAAAACACCTTTTCAGGTTTACTGTTCACATACAATCAGAAAGTGAAACTGATGTAATTTGGTTATACTCTCTTGTATAAAAGTGTTATTCTATGTCTTATCTTTCCATTGACACCAAAATCACTCAGTTTGGTTTAGTAATATGGAATATATACCTCAAACATTTTCGGACTGTTCTTAATCAAAAACTGTTTATTATATACAACTTCCATCTAGAAATTTAACACCTTAGAAACTAAATCAAGATTAATCTTCTTCATGAGATCTGTATCCCTATTTATCTAGTTTATTCCAAATCAAAATCACCTCAATTGGAATTTTACAGATCAAAATATCATCAAAATACTGAAGTATGTTCAGTAGGATA
>JANSVA010086502.1:0-11188 GCA_025504915.1 Erythroxylum reticulatum
TATCAGAACCAGTAGTGCTGGCGTTGGTGGTTAGAGCAGGCACACGGCTGGTCCGCTTTGGTCCATGACAGCAGGAGGAGGAGGAGGAGGAAGGGAGGAATAACGGTGGTTGGCACGTGCGAATGTTGAGGAATGGTGGGGTTTGGAACGTGCGGTGAATGAGCAATGGGTCCATGGCGTTTTGCAGGCCGTAGGAGAAGGGAGTGGCACAGTGAAACTGCCTGCCTGTCGTCTTTTTATTTTGGACATATATATTAATATTATGACGTCAGGTCCAAGTCTCGGGACAATGGCAGTCTATAAACTTGGAGGGACTTGGAGGGACAAGTTCTGGATCATATTCGCCCTTTAATAGTAACAACTTACACATTAGTTTTAGCCCGAGGTTCAAGTGAGTTGGTAAGAGATTCTTTTGGTTTAAGTAAAGTGGTAGGATTGAACTCTTTTTTATGTACGTAATTATTTAAAATTTGAAGTCAAAATTTTATTTTCCAAAAATGACCTATTTAACTTGAGCGTGGATTAGTCTATATGCAAATAATTTAAAAATGTCTTCTCATAATTAAGATCCTCCTAAAATACCTGGTGAGTAACAAAAACAAAGAATTATAGAATAGTTTTGATTGTCTCTCCTTACCATGTTGCTGCTACTCATGCTTGTTTTGAGAACCCAAATGTTATTAAGGATTCTGTTATTCATGTAAATGTAGTTCTAATTAGAATAGATAAATGTAGAGTTCCACTTTATTAAAAATTATGTCATTCCTTATCCTTCAGTTCGTATAAATCATGTTGAGGTTAGGAGGGACAGTTAGGGAGGAGATTACTTGTGACATTTGTGCAGCATCTATGGTAGCTTTATCACAAAATTAAAAGCTTTATCAAAGAGAGAAACTTCTAATGTCCTGATTCCCCCTATAGTAGCTCCTACAAGGATGACATTACCCCCTATAAATTTGTCTTTAATGAATGCTCCTAGGCTCGGGGATTTGATCTTCTGTACTAATAACACTGACCCTACCCTGTGCCACTACATCCTAGCCACCTATTTATGTGGGTCCCATAAAAATGGGTGGCTAGGATGCAATGGCACAGGGTAGGGCCAGTGTTGTTGGTACAGAAGATTTGAGGGCCCTAGGCTCGGGCTAAGGTGAGTATTCAACATCTCTTTGAGCGTAGAGGCCAGAATTTTATACAACACATTGTAGCAAGAAATAGCATGAAGTCATTCCAGGCTGTGGCAGTCTGAATTTTAGACACCAATTTTATTTTATAAAATTTAGTTTAGATATGATTATAATTAATTGCGTGTGATTAATTTTAATTTATATTTGAATGTGCTATATCATGTCTAATTTGCATTAATTTCTTGGTCTAATTTTTTAATTTAAATCTTAATTAAATTAAATGAAATTCTAATTATGGATATTTATTTGTAATAGAGTTTGATTAATTTATAATAATAACTAATTTATTTTAATTAAAATTTTTACATAAATTTTCATCAATTAGAATTTTTAGAATATTCTTATTATTTAAAAAAGAGGGATTAGTGTGGAAAAAAGGGGAATGAAAAAGGTAATTGTATAGTTAAGATATTCAGGTATCTTAATATTTGAAGGGTAAGTAATAGAATAAAAATTCTAAATAGTTTATTGTAAACCATAAGATAAAAGGGAAAGAACTAAGGTACTCAGATGACCAAAGGAGCTTTCATTTTTCAACTTATTGTAAACCTTGATTTGGGTCTAGGTATCGTAAGAAGGGACCTATAAGAGCCTTAATACAAGTGTCATTTTTTTCTCTTTTAATGAGTACGAGTTCTATTCTATCTGTCAAAATTGTAAACCGTTATCAATTTTGATAAATTTATTTTATCAATTAGATAAATTTTGGAGGTTTACATTTAATCTTATCTTGATGTTAATTGGCCTAAGTGATTTAATTGATATAGGACAGCAAGAGATAAGGATGATGGTTAAAGGTGTTAAAGAGAAAATAAGGAAGTTATCTCCAGTTAAGTATCTACTTTGATGGTTGGAAAGCAGGATCACATCATTTGTAAAACAAAGATTGGTCAATTTAAATTACCACACTTTGAGTGGTACTTGAACTTCTTTTTCTATGTTATAACATACTTAAATGATTTTATGGAGAGTTTGCACCAAAGCGAAGATGTGTGGAGATAAGGGATCTCCTTATCTAATCCCTTTGCAACTTTTAAAGAACCTAGTGGGTTATCTATTCGTCAAGATGCTATAAGTAGAAGTTTTCAAACATTTTTTAATCCACCTTATGAATATTCCTAGGAATTCCATAGCCAGCAAAATGTTTATGATGAAACTCCAATCAACATTGTCATAGGCTTTCCTGAGATCGATGTTGATGTAACAGTTAGGTTTGCTTTTCTTCTTGGAGTAACAGGTAATGAGATCTTAAAGTAGTAAAATGTTTTCACCAATTAATCTTCTAGGTATATAAGCACCTTGAGTGTGACTAATGTGCTTGTGAAGAATTCCTTTGAGCCTTTGGTCTATTAGCTTAGAAATGATTTTATATAGAGAGTTGCAACAAACAATTGGTCGAAAACTATTAAAGCTATTCAATTCACCCTTTTGTGGTACAAGAGTGATGAAAGTCTTATTGATGTCTGTCTTTAAGAAGACTTCCTTTACCAAAGAATTCCATCACAGCTTCTAAGACCATGTTTCCAGTGAGAGGCCAAGTGTCCTTGAGAAATTTGACATTGAAACCATTTGGTCTAGGGGCTTTGTGAGGGTGAAGAGATGCCATGGTTTCCTTAATTTCTAGTATTGTTATAAGTCTGGATAATGGATTGCATCTTCTGAAGAGATAGAGTAGCCTAAAATCAGTTTGAGGAATGGTGTGGAAGAATGTGCATCTATAAGCTTGCACATCAACTCACTAAAATGTCCATAAGCTCCTTACAAAATTTATGTTTGGGACTTAAGGGTAACGTTGTTGTGAGTGAGTAATATAATCTTGCTTCTGGCCTTCCTTTCTATAATTTCCTTGTGAAATTATGATTTGTTTCCATCTCAATGTTTCATCCATTCTACTCTTGCTCATTATTTGGAGAGAGAATAATCAAATAACAGAGCTTGTAAGTACATATGTAATGCATCCTTTTCCATTGTTTTGAGACTTAGATTCCCAAGATTAGGGTATTGCATCTATTAAATAGCTTCCAGTTCTCCTCTAGTCATATTGACAAGATGTTGTGTGTTTCCAATATTAGCATTGTAGAGATTCTTTCTTTCCTATTTGATTAGTACCATTTTCTTTGAAAATGTAAACTGCTTAGTTTTGCAAATGTTAGTCCTTAAGGCAACCTATACTCCTTCCTTATACCTCACTAGCTGCATCATAAAGTCATTAAATTAGAATGGATGGATAGGTCTCTTCACATTTAGGAAAATAGGAATAAGTGTATGATATGATAAATGATTATTAGCAAATTTCAGGAGCAACTGGGAAATACATTCATCCATCAAAGATTTACCAAACTTCTATCAAATTTTTTTTGAAAAAAAACTTCTATCAAGTTTCTTCTATATCAAATGAGGACCCACTTGCTTATTTGTCCATGTATGGAAGCTTCCTCCCATCGGTGTATTAGTATATTATGCTTCATCTAAACATCTGTCAAGTTCCATACAAAGAGTACAAACTACTTGTAGTCCTTTTGCCTCCTCAGCTCTCAAAATAAAATTGAAATCACTTAATAAAATCCATGGGTCGGTAGTGGAGGAAGCAATTTTTTTATGCATTTCCATAAGAAGTTTTGCTAATATGTGTTATTATGTGCATATATGAAAAAGATGCATAGTTTTTGCTAAATCTGTCTATTGGCAACCTCCAAGTGTATCATCTGATCAATTATGGTAGATGAGATGATAGATAGAGCAGTAGTATCATACAAAACAAAAATTATGTCATTTGGATGACAAAAGATGTTGGACATATTCCTCCACGTTACTAGAAAAAAGTTTAGCATATTGATGCTCTATCTTTTTATTTGTGTTTATGAAATACCAACCAAGATGAATCGGTTTTGCAAGATGATTTCTCTAATCATCAATTGTTTATTAGGAGTATTGTCCCCTCTTACATTCTAAGTGAGAAAATTCATGTTGTTGTCTCCCCTAGGGAGAGTTTTTTCCTCTAATTTGATCTTCGCCTTATAACTGTCTCAAATTCTGGTATGACATTTATTTGAGATAACGATTATTTTTGCCCAACAGATACATAGGTTTAGGTGCCTTCATCTGAACCATGATTTGTGGACATTCATCATTTATAGCACTGTTGATGATTCCGTTCACTAGTTGCACTGTTTCATCTCAACGCTATTATGTTCTGTTGCAATTGGAGGTTGAACAGTCACATGTGTTGCTTGGATATGCTCCCCCATATGTGTATGATGAGTAGGTGTTGTGCTTACATTTTCAGCTCCTAATTCAACATCCACTATAGCTATACTGATAGGAGAATGAACAGAAACAAGCTTGCCAATAAAGCTTGCCATTGTATGCATATCCTAGGTTTTCCTTGTGTTTGCTTAGACCCCTAGACTTTTTGTTGTTTCCAAAGCAACATACTTCTCTTCACCATTAAGTAATAATCTTTGGTAACTACCAGATTAGAAGGTCATCCCTATAAGTATCCAGTTTTGTTTTTTTCCATTTTGCAGCTGCCATGCGTATGTCACACGCAATTAATTCTCGATAGGTTCTAGATCCTCATTCAATATAATGAATAGAATAATATTAGGTAGCTTAGTCAAGGAAGTCATAAGAACACACACGCGAGCACAATTGACACGTTTTGTTTTAACTGTTGCTTGACCCATTGTTATAGGTCGACTAATATAACTAGCAAGATGACTCAACCCACTTTTCTTCCAATATTCAAGCAGAAAATTGTGTAAGAATAACCACAATATTATGTCGTTTACTTTCAAATCTTCTAATTTAAGTCTGGATCTCCTAGATCAAATAAAAACTAGACTCCTACTATAGCAGTGGTAAGTCTAGGTCAATCCCACAGAGAGTGTGTGTAATTATTGAAATGAAATTAATTGATGTTTAGGTTTGGGGGTTTTGGTTTTAGAAATAAGAAAATAAGCTAAAATAACTAATAAAATTAATGCAAAGAAAACATGTAAAAAATAACAAAAGTGGCGAATTTGATAGAGACCCAATTCTTTGGTTCAATCTCGACTAATATAACTAGCAAGATGACTCAACCCACTTTTCTTCCAATATTCAAGTAGAAAATTGTGTAAAAATAACCACAATGGTATGTTATTTACTTTCAAATCTTCTAATTTAAGTATGGGTCTGCTAGTTAAAATAAAAACTAGACTCCTATTATAGTAGTGGTGAGTCTAGGTCAATCTCATAGAGAGTGTGTGTAAAGTTATTGAAATGAAATTACTTGATGTTTAGGTTTAGGGGGGTTTTGGTTTTAGAAATAAGAAAATAAAGTAAAGCTAAAATAACTAACAAAAGTAATGCAAAGAAAACATGTAAAAAATAACAAAAGTGGAGAATTTGATAAGGACTCGATTCTTTGTTTCAATCTCAGCCTACACCCTAATTAAACATTTTTCCATGATTGTTGTTATTAAACCTCTCTTAGAGACTATTAATTGTAGGTTAATAATTAACCTGGCTTTATTAAGATATGATCGTTAATTAAATCTAACCACTGAATAACCTAAGATATAATCTCTAGATTCAATTGAGTAATAGCATTATGAATTAGGAAGACCGATTAATCAAGACAATAACTACATACTATGCATCATTTAACCTAGGTTGTGTTATCCTTATTAATTACGAATCATTAATCACTACACATAAATTTCAAAATAACAATTATGGATTATATCAAAATTCTAGCAATAGGTTTACAAATAAACGATTCAATGAATGCATTAAAATCATCTATTCACAATACCCAATGGGTTCATACATAATTAACCAAACAATCACGAGAATACGATTATCCATATACAAAACCCAAATTAATTAACATAGGATAACACAATCAATTTCTAATGAGAGAAAGAAAACAACAAAAATAGTGAAATGCACTTAACTTGGGTTGTTAGCATTGATGTCACCTCCGAACTGATGTCGAGACATCTAGCTCTTTATGGGTCTCTCTCACAAAAAATGCTTTAGCCCCTCTAATAATTAATGTCCCACTAAAGACTCCCCTCTCACTCTTGCTACTATGCCTCCCTAATGTTACTCTTTATTTCTCTATTTTAATTCTTAGTCCACTTTATTGTTCACTTACTTAAAACCTATGCTTCTGTTTCTACCACTATTGTGCATTTTATGTTGGCTAATGTTGTTGTGTTTTAGTCATCTCACTATCTAATGTGTTTTGGTCCTCTTGTGCTACGTCGTTTGGTGCTCTGCTGCTACATTTCTTGTTATGTTTCCTGCCATTTTGCTTTCTTGGTCCCTCACTTCTGTGCTACGTTATTTTGGAGTGAACTATTTCCTTCCAGCTACCTTCATTCACTTCCTATCTAGCGTTGTCATTTTATGTTATTTCTTTCAGCTGCTTATTTTCTTCATTTAATTCCCATAAAACACACTGCTTGGGCTATTGTTAATTCATGTAATTGCATGCAAATTTCATGCACATGTCGTGAGAAACTTTAAATCTTCTTTATGATTTATTTTTTTCTTTATGTCTTTTAATTTTCTTCTTCTTGCTCCATGAAGACAAGTAAAAATTAATCTTTGAAAAATAGCCAAAATATTGAGCCTTCAACTCACTTTAACTTCTTTGCTTCCAAACTGTGCCTAAAATCATATATGAGTCAAAGTGAGTATCTTAAGCAGTTTCATGTCAACAATTGCTAAATGTTATGGAATAATTTCATAATCAATTAAGCACTTATCAATTCCTGATGCCAGTTCGAAGGTGAAATCGATGTCAACGACTTCGTTAAGTGTATTTCTTCTTGTATTTGTTGTTTTCTTTCTCTTATGGATTGATTATGTTATCCTTTGTTCAATGTTTAGGTCTTGTGTAAGAATGATTGAATGCTCTATTTGATTATTTTTATGTAATAACCCATTGCTAAAATCGAATAAAATATGTAATCATTATTTTTCAATTCGTTTGTAGCGACTAATGGTTCGTAATCATTAAAGGTAACATAAACTAGGTTAAATAATCTGAGCTTGTGTGATTATTGCTTAGATTGGTCTATTTTTCTCAATCATAAGGTGACTATTCGATTAAACTTAGTGAGCATCTTCAAGATTATCTGATAGCTAGGGTTAATTAATGAGCTCTTTTTAATTAACTATGACCTAAGAAAAAATCGAGATTAACAGAGCTTATTGTTAATCTACGACCAATAGTTCAAGGAGAGGTAAAAGAAAAAAATCAATGAAATATGTTTAATTGAAGTTTAGGCCGAGATTAAACCAAAGAACTAGGTCCCTATCAAATTTATCACTTTCATTATTTTTGCATGTTTTCTTTAATTTTCTTTTGTTAGTTTAGCTTCATTCTATTTTCTTCTTTGATATACCAACCAACCCTCTCTATAACCTAAACACCATTTAATTTTATTTCAATAACTTTACACACACAGGATCAACCTAGACTCACCACTGCTATAGTAGTAGTCTAGTTTATTTTGACTGACATTATAATGTGCTACCAATCTAGATTAGGGTTCTCCCTTTCTCCATCCTTTGCCACAGTCCACTCCTACTCATTCCTCGATTGCACTAAACTAAGTAGCACTAAGTTCTGTAAAAAAAAGTATGAATGGAATTAAAGGTAATGAGATAAGGTAACTACAAAATGTAGAGTGAGAGATGAAAATTTTCAGATCCCAAAAATTTTAACTTCTAGTTTATAACAAAGTTTCCAACAAACAAAAGCATGAGTCCATGTTTCATATTCATTCTTATATCGTGTATAAGTTTATTTCTATGGCTTGAACCTAGATTAAGGATAGATCAAATTTATCTCTATACTGTGTAACAATTATTAACTATACTTTTGATATTGTTTATTTCTTTTACCTTACCTTAAAAAAATTCCCAATAAGCAAGGAAACATAAATTTTTTTCAAAAAAGAAAAGGTTTTGAAGAATTAATTGAAACTTTTGATTGGAGGAAGATATTTAAACCTAAAAGAACCTTCAACATGAGATACTAAGGCATTAGATTTGTAAAGCAAAAACTTGTGATTTCATAGGTAGGTAAAGCCATCTCAGGGCACATCACGACCTATAAGCAACACTAGTGAGACTTAGGAAAGCAAAAATATTTGAACCCAAAAGAAATTTCTACATAAGATCCTAGGTTATTGGATTTACCTTCATTTACCTTTTTCTTCATTATTCTAAATCATCTTTAGCTACTCGAAGCAAGTAAAGAAAATTGAAAATCGAAATGATAATCTTTTAGAGAAACAATTGCCAACCTATCAATGTTGTGTAAGCCAAGTAATCAAGACTAAGCCAAGTAATCAAGATTAACATCTTAGAATTAGATAGAAGGGGTTGGTAAGTTTAGGTTTTTGGCCAAAACTTACCATAAAACTCCCTAATCAAAGGAGAAAGCCCTTGTGAGAAGACATAATTGGTAAATCCCTAATCAAATTTGTGAATCAAAGGAAGGATAAGAAGGAATAAAAGTAATGAAAAATTGGGCTAAGGTCATTGACATGTGCTTAATTGATTGTATAATTATTCCATAACATTTAGTGATTAATGACATGAAATTGCTTAAGATATTCACTTTATGTTGGACCCCAAAATTTTCTTTTAATTATTTTCGATTTATTTGTTTATTTTTTTTTAAATTTAGTCCATTAAATTAGCAAGTATGAATAGAAATTGGAAATTAAAATGAAGTGTTAGAATTAAGTTAGAATTAATATGGTGCATAATAGGCTAATTAGTTAGTAGACTTTATATTAAATGAAAGAAGGGTAAATATGAAAAGCCTAGTTTAATGATCGGCAAAATGGGAAGAAAGACTAATAAAATGTGGCTTGATTTAGAAGAATAAGAGAGGGAGTCGTGAGGATAAGAAAGAAGAGGAAGAAAGCAACGTGAAATAGAAAAAAAAAAGAGAAAATCGTGGAAGAAGAGAGAAGAAACATGGAAAGAAGAAGAAGGAAGAAGATTTGTCAAGGTAAGTTCATCTTTTCTTCTTGCTTTATTAGAGAAGGAGTTAGAGAGAGAAAGGGGTTTTGTGTAGAGAATAAAGGGTTTGTGTTGGAAGAAAATGATTTAAGGGAACCCATTTGATTTAGGGTTTTTAAACTAGGAGTTGGTCTTTTTAACTTAAGTAGACCATGGGTAAGTTAGTGTTAAGCTCAATTTAGCAATTATTTCATTTTTATGATTTTGAAGCTTTATGAATTTTATTGAAAATTGGATTGAATGGGAAATTTGGTTTAGGAAATCAAGGAAACCCAATCCAAGAGCAAGAGGAAAGGCAAGCTTGACTTGGATTTTGCAAGCCAATTAGGTGGGTAATTTATTTATAGTTGTTGTGTAATATGAGCAAAATGCCTTGTATGTGTATTGTATGCTAAAATGGCTTGTTTGAATTGTTGTGATATGGAAAATGCATTATGATGTATGATATTTTGATAAAATTGAATTGTGAGTATGATCATTCTATGCCGTGGAATTGTATCATGGCATTTTGATTAAATGGAAAGAAGAAAAAGCACGAGAATATGAATTTGTGATTGATTGAATTAAGCATAAGAGTTTATTCTGTTTGGGTAAGAGAGGAACCATTTCATAGTCACGTCCACGTCAATATAAAACCTTCTCCCAGCTGTCCACTTATGGCATGCGATATCCGAAAAGTAGACTCGTTTCGTTCATGATGTAAACTTCGGTTTCTCCATTTTGTTCCATATAATCCTCAAGTCATTTGTTTGCGCATTTGCATTTTGATATGTTAAGTTATGATGCAATTTGTGTGTTATGCTTTGGTAATAAATTACATCCAATATGTTTTATATGATGATGTATTGAACTATGAGTTATGAATTGGAATTGTGAATTTTGAACTTACATTGTTAGATTAAGATAAGACTAGTATGCCTATATGAATAGACACATATATGCTTGATTGTGTGGCTCGTTGCCAATGACTATAAATATATTAGTTACTGAGCTATGTAGCTCAACCTATCATTTTTCCATTCCTCAGGTGCAGAACAAGAAGATTAGCGATCCTTGCAAGACATTTGGAAACTCCAAGATAGCTAGTAATCTTTTGTACTAAGTTAGTGACTAGACTTGTATATAGCTTTATAAGCATATCAAACATTAAGCATCCAATGTATTTTGTATCTTGTGTTAAGCCTTTAATGTAATGTTAATATATAATTAAAGTTATGTATGAACTTCATTTGATTTACAAACGAATTAAGAATTGAAGTTGTTTCCAATGTGTATGTGCATATTTCTCTTATATGGGCACATATGTATGAGTTGCATACATGAACAATTGTTAAGAGTTTAAGCTTATGGAAACAGTGAGAAGGATAATGATCTGTCAAAAAGTGAGAAAATGAAAGTTGTGGATAAATAGAAATGGGAAATAGTATGCGGTTAGATATGATAAATACCGATTTAATGCAATTGTACTGGAGGATGTATTATTGAATATGACACCAATATTGTACTATAGTGATATATTTTCAAAAGTGATATCGATACGAATGTATTGTCATGGATTGTTTAAGGAATATAGGGATAAAAGTATGAACGATGAGATTAGAGTATACAAGCAGAATTTAATGAAAACATAACCTTGTTATGATCTTAAGAAGAGGAAATTGGAACCAAAGTGGTTGTTGAATTAATGCGACAAGAATTATGATCCATAGTAAGAAGATATTAATGGACTTGAGATCAGAATTTTATAATGATTATGCATCAATAATTTCGAATTGATTGACGATATACATGTGGAAGATGAAATGAATGGTAATAGGAAGATGAGACAGAAATGAGGGAATAGAAAAAAGGGAAATGAAATAGACATAAATGACTTTACATGAGATTAACGAAATGATATGTAGTATGGGGAAAGCTAAAAGTGCGTATAAGATGGGATTTTATACATGAATGAGATTAAGAAAAGG
>JANSVA010086522.1:0-11188 GCA_025504915.1 Erythroxylum reticulatum
TTAATTTCTCCATTTAATACTTCCTATTTCCATCAATCTAAGCGATAAATCCTCCAACCATTTATATGCTAATTAAAATCTAACCAAAAGTAATTTATCAAACAAAACCTCAAAAATAAAATTGAAACCATGCTTATTCAATAAGAAAAAAATTTGGGGGCCAATAAGGGTAGTAGCAAAAAAAGAAGAAGTGAAAGCCTCTGTTGAGAAGAGGAAGTAGAGAAGTGGTAAAAGATTATTCTAGAAAGAGAAGAAGAGGAAGTATTTGTCTAGAAAGAGGTAGAAGGAGAGTGGACAAAGGCGAATGAGGAAGAACAATAACAAAAGCCAAATATGGGAGCTACTATTGAATCATTAATAGTCACCTTTAGTGCTAATGGTTCCCACTTCCTACAAAACAAACTGTTTGAGTCACCTACAGATTCAAGGAGTTTTGTTACCCTTTATTTTATTAACAGTTTGTCATTAAAAAAGGCATTAATGTAGTTAAAAAGAGCATTAAATCTTACAACATATGGCTTATTAATAGGCTACTAAACTGCCTTAGGGAGAAAAAAGTGAAAGTAAGCCACTAATTATAGATCTAGGTTACAGGTAAACGTGAAGGGTATGTTGAGCTCATGACATTAAACCAACACTACATGGGTGGCAACCAATGAATTAGCTTAGGTTTTATTTTTAAATTCTATTTCATTTTATGTTTATTTTGATGTTAGAGTAAGATTTATTTAAGTTTTGATGTGTTTTAGATAGAAAATTAAGCATCCTAATGAGATTGTGCATAATTATGATGTTAGGGTATGCATTTTTAAGGTGTATAACTCTAAGTGTAAAATTTTTAAGTTTGTTCATCTAATTTTCAAGTTACACATGTTTATAGAGAGCTACACGCTCTTTAGACATGTTGGCTACATGGTCATGTAGGTCACTGAATTGCAACCATTTGCAACCTTACATGATTAGATACGTGCCCTTATAATAGGCCATATAAGTCTACAAATGGTTGTAATTTAGTGACCTACATAGTTAACTAGTAGACCGTGTAAGTCCACGATAACACTTAAATTGCCCTAATCCCTCATTTTTCTCACATTCTCTTTTCTTTCTCGCTCTCCTCAGTCATCCTCTCATTCTCCCAGTCAAAATTTTGCATTTTTATTGCAAATTAGTGACACCCAAGTAAGTCTTCTTATTGTTTTCACTTGTTTATGCATGAATAATTGAGTGTTTGCATTATTTAGGAATTTTCACCCAAAAATGATAGATTTTTGGCATTTTGTGAGAATTTGTGTGATTTTATGATTAATTGAGATTTAATGATTCAATTTAATGAATTGCATGTGAATTGGGTGAAATTTCAACTTGGATTACGAAATTGTGCGATTATAGCTCACAAATTGTTAAATTGTGGTAATTTTGCATGAAATTAAGGTTAATTAGTTGTTTTTATAATGAACTGAAGTTGAGTTTGTGTTTAATTGCATGTCAATTTTGATTTTTGCATGAATTTGATGTTTAACTTCATCAATTTAGCAAAATTTCTTTTAAAAATTGAATGAATTAGTATTAACAATAGTAAAACTATTACAATATTACAATGTTTTCAATTAGAAGGCTATCACTTGGCTTCCAACGCAAGTTACAAAAGAAGTGAGGAAATGTATAGTATTGCGGAAATAAACTCAAATCATAAATGCCATTTCCTTTTGATTTCCGGGGTGAGGTAGTAATCCATACTTTTGGCAAGGATCACAACTCTAATCCAATTTATACATCTATCAGCAACTTTATATTTATCTTCTCTAATGCCCGTGTAGAGTTTGTTATTCCTTTCTTTCCACAAGGAATAGATGATAGTTAAAAATTTTGTTTTGATAAAAAGCACATTCAGTTTTAATTTTGCATAACTGCTAGATTAGGGTTTTTAATTTCAGATTTAGGATTAATTTTATAATTACATAAATATGTTAGTTTTAATTGTTAATTGTAATATTTTAAATTTTAATTTGCTGATATATTGGGTTATTAGTTAATTTTTACACTTATTTAATTTTTTTAATTTAATTTAATTTTTACTTGGTTAATTACTTTAGATTATTTGCTTGTAATTTTGCTATGTGTTTAATTTTTCCTTTTCTAGTTCGTTTTCACGTTTAATAATTTTGTGAACATAATAAATTTTAAGTGTGGGGAAAAGGGTAATCTCATAATCTATCTGCAAATTTCTCACACTTCTTTAAAGTTTCAGACACAATGATAAGACCACGCCACGAAAAGGAAGCACCAAGAAGGTGAAAGCGAGGAGAGTGGTCATCAAGAGACCCAAGAGGTGCTCACTCAATTCACCCACCTGAGCAACCTTCAATGTTCCTCTTTAATGAGGCGATGCAAGAAGAGCAATATCAATGACTAAAGGACAACATGTTCATCATAGGATGCAACACAGAATAGGAGGCATTGAAGCAGGACAGGTTAGTTCAACAAGTATAAGACTTGATCAATGTAGGAGCTTGGCCTTAATTTTTCAAGATCATAGAGCCCTCCTATTGGGAGTTGACACTTAAGTTGCTCTCCAAGTTCTTTGTTCAGAAGGGGAGACATGACTAGGACAAACCAAACATCATCTAGTTTTGGCTGCTCTAGGAGATGATCCAAATAGGCCATTTAGACTTCTCCATCACCACAGGGCTTTATGATACAAAATTTGTGGGTCGTAATCTTACTTAAACTTGTGGACAGACTTCCGATATGGGATGTCTTCTAGTTAATTCTAGATCATGATAAGCAATGACAGAGAATATGACTCGTAGATCCAAAGCTTCATCACTTCAACACCTGGCGCTCCATTACATGGATTTTTGAGCCACACCATGAGCAGATAGGGTGATAGCCACGACATAATAGTCAACTTGGATGTATTTTATTTATGGATTATGAGTGATAAAATGTCGATCCACCTGGGGTATGCACTAGCCTAATTTATCAAGAGTTAATGCGAGGAAAGAAAGGTCGGCACAATATGTGTTAGGTGTTATGTGAGAGACTCGTATGGTGGATAAGAGTCTTCAATAGGTTACCACTAATGAGACTAGTAGGCACCATGATAGAGCTCAACTTAGAAGTGATGAAACATATATACATAGTGGTTAAATGGTAGGGACTTATAGGCGATTCCTGATGAGCCATCAATATCAGGACGAGCCTGAGAGGAACCACCCATAGTGGAGCAACCACATTCATTATCCTCCCAAACCGAAGGGGCAATACATTAGGAGGATAGGATGGTAGCACCTAAGATACGATCTGGAATAGCTAAAGAGAGCTCGGCTAGAGAGATGGATGGCACAAATTTTTAGTACTCAACAGAGCCTCCGAACATGGAAGAAGGATCTTATGAAGCGGATAAGAAGGCTCGAGATCTCTTTTAGATGAATGGGAGATTTATTTTTGTTGATGGCGAGTCGTCAAGGCATCGATTTTCAACTTCCATCATCTGGCAAGGGTGCTTCATTAGTAGCTCCTCCACCTTTTAAGGATCATCAACCCAATGACCCTCTATCATCAGATAGGCCAGAGTCACCAAGAGGCGGATGCTTAAATTTTTAGGTTTTTCTTTTCTTTTTCTCATTAATTATGTAGTTTTCTTATTTCTTTTCCATTGCTATTTTATCTTATCTAAATAATAATGTCAATGTTAATGTTATTTGATATTTCTTAGATATTTTATTTCCTTTTATCTTTGTATACCTTTTATTTATATTTTGCGAGGATGTTAGTATCTAGTATCGAATGAACAGTCCCAAGTTCATCGAAATCAAAAATCAAAAATAAAAAAAATCTTATTACTTAAGGAAGTGTCAAACTCTACTTTCTCACATTTGATTTTGATATGCTTATCTTATATACATTAGGAACAATGTACAATTTTAAGTCTGGGGAAGGGGTTAATAATCTTAAGTTCATTATAATCTTGGTTATTTATTTTATTAACCGATACCCTGAATCAGTTTAAATATGTCCATAAATACTTTATTTCATTATTGATTTGAATTAATATGCAAAAGTATGATAGTTAGAATAAACTTACTTTGATTAAGTCATATTTTTAATAGTCATTGAGATAGTTAATTTGAATGAAAATTCAATATTATATTAATTTGAATGAAAATTCAATATTATATACACAAATATATATTTTTCTTGTGAGCTTTTGAACCTAAGAGCAATTTTTATAAAATTTTAAACTCGTTTAGTTTTTCATGTCTGTTATCATTTATAGTTGGATGATTCTAAAACTTGCTTTTATTATACATATTAAGACCATATTTTTTTAAAATTACAAGCATTAAAGTGATAAAGGCAATTAGATTCAACATTTGTTTAAGCCAAAATTTGATAATTACCCTACTATATTTTATCCATTAGAAGTAACCAATTTTGAGTCGTAGCCTTTTGTATTGAGTATAAACTTTATCCTATTTTTCTTGAAGCCTAAGCCTTTTTTATTAATCTGAACCCTAAAGGTTATTTATATTACTTGATTATTTGAAGCTTGAAAATTTGGAAGGTCTAATATTTCTTTAATTGTGGTTTATGATGAATGCTTGAAAATATAAAAAATATGTTGCTAGAATAGAAAAAAATGTATAATACCAATAGATTTATAATACAAGGGCCTATATATATTGAAGTAATAAGTTTTTTTGTAATGTCTCCTTTGTAAATTTTCTTCAAATTTATCATGCTTTTATTATTCTAATCATACCTCACCTAAACCCTATTAAAACCTTGTATCAAGACCTTTTGATTTTTGTTTCTACTTTACATATAAGTGATGGAGATATGATAATATTACAAGCTTAATTAGGGTGAAGAGGTATGCTTTGCATTGATTTCAGAGTTTGATACTTTTCAACGTGCATTGAGTGAAACCCTAGTGAGGGTGTAAAGATTTATGCTTTTAATTTCAAAAAGATTATTGATTTGATTACTAGTGATATTTACTTATGAAGTTAGTTTTAGGATAACCTGACTCTAATTGTATGTTGATTGGATAAATATGATTTGATGATTTAAAGTATGGATGGACAGGTTAAGGTTAAGGAGGAATAGATGCTTATAAGATTGATAAGTTAGATTAGGATTTGCTTGATGACAAGCAAAAGCTTAAGTGTAGGAATGTTTGATAAATGCATATTTGACTATAATTATACACTCATATTTGATGTGTTTTGCTTGATATTTTATAGTGTTTTTTTATTTTTGGTACTTAATTCTCTTGAAGTGCATGTGTAGGTAATAATTTCCTTTATGGACGAAATGGAGAAGAATTCGGAGGAAATGGTGGCATAAAACAAAGATTTGAAGCAACTAAGAACCTACAACCATGTACAGTGACTACGTAAGTATTTGTAAACATGTGAAGATACAAGAATTTTAGTTTTAGTCATGTGAAGTTACATGCCCATGTATGTTGATATACATGGTTGTGTATGTTGCCCGTGTAAGTCTCTGCGCCATGTGAAATTAAAAATTCAAAATTTTTATTATACATGATCTCCTACATGCTCATGTAAGTGACCATGTATATCCCAAAAATCCTAATTTTTACTGTAAAAGCACATAAGCGGAGGCAAAATAAGTGAGCTGAGGTTTTAATAGACTTTAAGTCATAAGACAAATTCAGAGGCAATAGTTATGATCAAAGGACAAGGAAAATACAAAGAATACGTCAAAAGATATGACAGAAAGCTACATCAAATCTAAAATTGGAAGAAGATCCAATAGAAGAAAAAAAAAGAGATTTATACTTATGATTTTTTTGTTTTCTATTAGTTTTTTTTTGCATGTTTGTTATTGATTTCATTTTCTATAAGTAACTGAACTTGTTTAGTGTCTAGGTATGATGAATCCTAGTTTGCGATAACAATATGATTTAATCTTTTATTCAATGCAATTATATTGATTTATTTATTTTCAATTATGCGTTTTATTCTTATTCTAATATATCCAGAATATTAGTGCATGATTTGACTTCATATAATTGAGATTAAGAAATACTTTTGTATAAATAGATCTACCATAATTAGAAGGAGTTTCATGCAAACCTAGAGATAGTTCGACATAAATATTCTAGATTAGGGTAGAATATAATAATAGAATTCACAAATCGATAATACAATCTGAAAGGTTTTAACTAAGAAAATTTTGTTAATTAACTGATGGATTAATTTTTAATAGTCTTGAGAAAAATATTAATATAAGGTAGGAATTTTCACGATCTAATAATCAATAATATAATTGCATGATAAATGGTTAATATTTAATTATTCTTAGGGGGATTCACCGACCAGACACTATTATTAGATATTGATCTTCTTACTATTTTCCTCTTTCTTGCGTTTAGAATTGTTTTAATTTTTAGTTTGTTTAGTTAGTTTAATTTTTAATTAAAAACCAAAAATCTTATCCTTAGGTTAGATATTAGAAAAGGGTAACTACTAGTAATTATAGTCTTTATAGGTCAACTCGTGCTTGCCTGTGTTAGCTACAGCTACGTTGTGTATTTGCGGTAATCTTAAATACTTAACTACTTTTAGTCAATCACAAAGATTCCATAAAGACAAGTGAACGTGGTATTCTTTTGATCTTTTAGATAGATAAAAATCTGATTGTATCCTAAATATCCATGAAAGAAACAATAAAATGCATGTCCAATCACTCTCTCATTCATTTAATCCACAAATAGTAAAGAAAAGTGATCTTTCTTAGTCACCGTGTTAAGCTTTCTATAATTAATAAATATCCTCTAAGGTGGGACTATTTAAGTAGAGATTAACTTACCTTCTTCACTTTCCATCACCATCATCTTTCCTTTCTTAAGTACACATTGTATTGGAATTACCCATTCACTATCTGAAATAGGGTAAATAATACCCACATCTAAAAACTTTACTACCTTCTTCTTGACCTCTTCTTTCATAGGAGGGTTTAATCTTCATTGTCTCTCCCTTACCGACTTATAACCTTCATCAATATTGATCCTATGCATCACCACATTAGGACTTATACCTCTTATGTCTGAAATTTGTTATCCTATAGCTCTTATCCTCTTTCTAATTATCACTACCTCTCTCTTTTCTTTTTCACTATCCAATTTATTTAAAATTATGATACGTAAAGTAGAAAGGTATTTCTAAGGTGTGTGGGTAAGGGTTTCAACTCTAGAGTGGGTGGTTTATTAATGGCAGTTGGCATGGGTGCTTATGTCTTTGCTAAGATTTCTTGTTTTGATTTCTCTCCCAAATCCTCCTCCTTCTCTAACTCTTCATAATTTATCAAATCCTCAATAATAACGCTTTTGAATGGTTCTCCTCTTGCTCTTTTACACACTCATCAACTATATCAATTTTTATGCAGGCATTTCCCTTCTTTTTAATTCTTCAATATCTTACTCATGTTGAACTTAACATGTTCATCACTAATCTAAAGAATTAACTTTGCTTCATGTACATCCACCATTACTCTTCCTGTAATCATGAATGTTCTATTAAGAATTAATAGATAATTTTGATCCTCTTCAAATTTTAGGAATAATAAGCTCGTCCATTTTGACTAACACGTTCTCTATCGCACCATACAACTTCTTTATTACTTAATCCACCAACTGAATAAGGATGGATATTGGCTTCACATCTCCTAACCCAATTTCCTAAATGTATATAAAGGCACAAGATTAATACTTGCGCCTAAGTTAGATAAATATTTAGAAAAGTCTAAATTACCAACTACATATGTTATAATAAAACTCCCTAGATCTTTCAATTTTGAAGGCATGTGGATGATAATTATAAAGTTGCAACTCTCTGTCAAAAAGACCATTTGATTGTTCTTCCAAGTCCATTTGTTTTTATAAGATATCTTTAAGAAACTTTGTATACTTAGGCATGTTCTCCAAAGCTTCATCAAAAGACAAGTTAATTTGCAATTTCTTTAACTTCTATAAAAACTTCACAAATTAAGCATATATTTGATTCTTTTTTAGTCTTTGTGGGAATGGGATCTTTGGAACATATAGAGGGGGTGGGATATATGGTGGCTCCTCCTTATGCTCCTCTTGACTTCCTTCTTGGTAGGTTTTAGCTTCTTCTCAGTTGGTTCTTCCAACTATTTCCCACTTCTAAGTGTGATGACTTTTAATTACTCCCTTGCATTAGAGTCCATATTACTCAAGAGACTTCCCACACGTTGTGTTGACAATGCATTTGCTAATTGCCTACTTAGACCTCCAAATCATAAATGGAAGAAGCATAATTCTTCACAATCTGGTTGAAATTAGCTTCCATCCTTTTTTGACTCTCATCTTGGCTCGTGAGCTTGGAAGTCAACACATCCATTAGCTTGTCCATCTTTGATTCCAACTACTTAAGCACATATTGCTAAAATCTTGATGGGCCTTATACTCTCATTTGATTCATGTATGTTATATTAAGAGAAATTTGGGTGGTTCTTCCACCCAAGATTATAAGTATTCAAGTAAAGTTATTACCACCTCGACCTAGTTATACTTACATAAATTTTAGCTGCTCTATATTATTGTTATCCACTAGGAAGCATTCAGTTGTAACATGAATTTCTTGACTGCAGAATTCACATCTATATTTTATCACCTTTATTAGGCTAGGAGAAATGGCTTTCAAGATGTTTATTTTCTTAGCCAAGTTTACTATTTCAGCCTGCAATGTTGTCATTGAACAATACCAAGTACTCCCTTCTGATCTTTTAAGGTTGGTTATTGTTTGCTCTCTTTAATATCCATAGATAGTTATTGTTTGCCATCCCATCCGATAAATCATATGCAATATCTACTGTCTTCCTCATCAAAGAACCAGCTATTGTGTCAATGGTAACTCTTGTGGGGGAATTGACTCGCTTGTAAAAGGTTTGCCATATGAACTCCTTAAGTAAGTTATAATGTGAGCAGCTCCTTTGTAACTATTTTAATCTTTCCCCTGCTTAATAAAATAATTACCCTCACTTCTCTAGAATTTTTTTGTTTGCTTAATGATCCTTGTGGTCTTCATTAAGGGGAAGCACTTAGCTAAAAAAAGCTTATACCTACTACTCCCATTTCATCATGTTTTCCAGGTTAAGAGAATCTAGTCAAACCTTGGCTCAACCTTTAAACGTGAATGGAAATAGACTCATCTTAGCTACATCCTCTAATAAACCATCATATCTAAACGTATTGCGTATCTCCAAGAAATTGGTCAAATGAGCATTAGGATCCTTAATATCCAATCCATAAAACTAGACATTGATTTGCAATATGTTTAACAAGGTCGTTTTTATTTCGAAAATTATTTACTTACAAAGGTGGTCTTGCAATCCCTTGTTAATCAGCATTGAACCCTAGCCTCATAAAGTCTATAATGGATCTTTGATGTCCTCCTTGGTTCCCTTCTTCTACCATTGATATTTTTATAGCTTCCTGACGTCTTGCTTTTCAAATTTCCCTATCTTACTTGGTGATGTTAGAAACTTATGTATCTTTGAGTTTGCTAAACTCTATGCTGTTTTTATGCTCATGCACCTATAATGACACCAAAAAAATTTTAATTAATTTAAGCAAAGTAACTCAAATTAAACTAGATGCTAAATTTACAATCCCCAAAAATAGTGCTAAAAACTTATTTGTTTGAATTTTTAATTCTTTCTATACTACAAGTATAAAGGTTGTATCTTTATAGTATAAATAGTATCGTTATGATTGTTATTAGACACCTAACAATTTTTGTAACACTTTGTTTAAGGTAAACATTATAATAAGTATAGCTAGAAAATAAACTAAACTAGAGATAATTAACAATTGAACTATAGTGAACTAGAGAATATTTTAGGAGCTCAAAAGGATTACAATAATAGGAATGGAATAGGATATAACCATGAAAGTGAAAACAATTCTGAAATCACATTTTTATAATAAATATTTATATAATGAAGAACTATTGTCTAATGTGACAAACAAGTATAGAGCATCCATATCGAAACATATGCATACATTTACCACATCCAATGAGAATAATTTTGAAAACAACTATCATGTTTTCACCCTAGCTCACTAGGCTTAGGGTTCAATACTTTTAGGAGAAGAATAGACATAACTTCCTTAATAACATATAAATCCACTTACATCCTTGTTTGCCCCAAAGAAGTATTCATCAATCTTTCATTATTAGTAGGCGCCATACTTATAATCATAATAGGACATTTCACTATCTTAGAAGAACATTCAACGTGTTAATGTTTAAAGAAGATATCCTTTTATGCATACAACGTAGGAGACTAAGTAATGCATTTATGCATCATCATTACGTATATAACATGGCATATCATTTTTTATGATAAAAGTCAATTGTTGAACCAAATGAGGATGATAAGAAGGATCAGATGCATCTAATAATTTAAAACTAAAAAAGATCTTCATCCAAATCATATTATGAGGAATGTTCACCAAGTGATAATTATTAGTTCATGTTTTAGAAACTTGTCATATCTTGCATTTACTAAAGTATAAATTCTTAGTGATGAATGTTTTAGATACTTAGATATGAATATATGTGATTAATTTCTCTTTTAATGTTTATAATAGTTCTTATTATTATTTTCATGAATTATTAATTGTTTATAATGCTCTTATTTAAGTTTTAAGGCTAATTTTAGAGCTATCAGGATATACTGATTGACTAATACCTTAGTATGGCTAACCAATGTTCTAAAAAGCCACCCCTATATTTTCTAGTAAGTTTGTTAGATATTTGATCGCTTATTGGGTTAAGCACTTAGTCATATTGATCAACCAATGTCCTTTTATGGTCGATCAATATTCCCTATATAAGAATATTTTTTTTTAAGTGAGTTTGTCAAGAGAGTGGTCGATTAAGTTGGTTAATATCCTTCATTGGTCAATCAATAGAGTCAGTCTTCAAAATTTTGTACTAGGTTTGGTTGATATATAAGTCAACCACTAGATATTAGATGACCAATACAGTCGACTGGTTGATCCATATATCAATTTTAAAAGCATAAGTTTGTAATTTTTTTCACCACACCTCCATTGCTCAGCCATTCTTCTCTCTAAAATCAAAATTATCCCTTTATTCTTCAAGGCAGCTAGTAATTGAAACCC
>JANSVA010086531.1:0-11188 GCA_025504915.1 Erythroxylum reticulatum
TAACCTTGTTTTGAACTATGAAAAATGTCATTTCATGGTATAACAAGAGATAGTTTTGGGGTATGTGGTTTCTGAACCCAAAGTTTTTTAACTTGCCTCCAGTACTCACCATAGGAAGAGAAAGCAACGTCACCACAGCCATAGAAAAAGGCCTCTGAAGCTGTTCTTTTGGACCGATTCGCAAAGACTCTATCGTGAGTTGTCATTACTTCTCTTGCTGTCTTCTCAGAAGAAACCACGAGAGTTGGATTCTTGCCGATGTCCAGGAGCATTAGAGGGCCATATTTCAATGAGAGAGATCGGAGAGAGCGGTGAGGTAGTTTGCCTAGTTGGTGAAGATTTCCAAGTATTGGCAACTTCGGAGGGGAGGGTGGTAGATTGAGTTTATAACCTTTGCAAAGCTTTTTCCAAAAGATAAAGCATGAAACTAACAAAAGGCACAAAAGTAAAAGAATGGAAAATTCTGGTACTTTTAGTTCCTGCCACATTAGCTGCATTTTTTGCAGCATAGACATTTTCATTTGTTACTCGGTTTGTGCATGAAGGGACCATAGGACCAGTCTGTTTATATTGATAATGGATCACAGACTTCAAGCCAAGCTGAAGATAAGCACAAGGTCAATGGCCGACTATCAGCAGAATAATAAATTCAGGTAAAACCATGAAATTCCAGTGATCTTCCCTTTATTTGGTTTTTTGGTGTATGTGAAAACATGGCAGGTAGTGACAGCGTCAGCGGCTTACGACATGATCTGTCATTTTATAATAAGCTCCTTTCATCCTAGCTATGCTTCAATTATTACTTTGAAATTTCGAACAGTTTATGCGTTAATCATTCTTCGATTCTCCTCCAAATCTAGTCCGACAAAGAAAACACTCGTCATGTATTTTAGAAGTCCAGTACTGTTTTGATTCAGTAATAGTAAAGTCCCAGTGACAATGTCATACGTCCCAAATGTAACATAATTAATGCGTTTAGAAAATGGATATAGCAAAGTGGCCGTGACATATTAGAAAAGAGTGCGGAACATTATTCTTTTTATTACTAGGCAAATTTACAATAGCTTATGTCGCTTCAACAAGTTGCCATTTAGGAGACTATTCCTGGTTAGCTTGAAACGGTGATATTACTAATATTTGTGGAAGAAAAGCCTTTACGTAACCTATCGGATTTTATAAAAACTATATAGAAAAAAAAAACTGGAAAGTAGAAGGAACCTTGAGGATTAGGGAAAGTCAACGAAAGAAATTGAAAGTTGCCGTTATGAAATTGCTCAAGCTGGTACTGAAAGCTAATTTGTGAGGATTAGGAGTACACTCAATCTTCGAGTGACATCATTTTTGTCATATATTTTTTATTTTATTGAAAATACAAAAAAATTCTGTTAATACCATTAATTAATACATTTCTGAAATAAATCGACTTTTTCTTATCTAATAACCATCGGGAAGGATAAGGGTAGGTATAGTACTCCTCCTAGATGATATGGTTGGACTAGAGATTTTGACTTCTGAATTTTAATGTTTGATTATTTTTGTTTTTTTAATGTACTTCAAGTTCATGCACGTAATAATTTTGCAGTATGGTTTACTGGAGTGTGATACTCAAAAGATTAAAAAAAATTGAAGAAATTATTAGATAATTACATAGAATATGCACTAAAAATTTTGATTTTTTTTCATAATTTAAAATTAATTTCATTTAGTGGGAGAATGTACGTAGATTATGATCCAAGTGTAATAACCAAAACGACAACATGTAACTAAAGGCAACATAATACATGAAAACAAAAACTCTGCATTTTCCAAATAAGGTTAGGGAACATGAATGTTATTCACCACATACTCAAATCACCCAAATTAAGGATTTGAAGATTTAAAGTAACTAAAGGCAACATGATACATGAAAACAAAAACTCTGCATTTTCCAAATAAGGTTAGGGAACATGATTGTTATTCACCACATACTCAGATCACCCAAATTAAGGATTTGAAGATTTAAAGCCACCGGAGACGAGAGTCACTAGGGGATGTAAGGCGAGATTGCATGACAAGTCTATAAGCAACTTGACAACGTTTACATCAGAAGGTTGAACAAGCTTTATACAGAATTTCCAGAAAGGAGGATGGAGGGAGCTTCAAGTCTAGACTTCGCACATCAGTATGGGTCATATCAACAACCCCAACAAGTACATTCTTTCTTAGTTTTTATGTTAATCAATCTTCCCTTCCATGTGAATGCATGCACTAGTAGTAAACTTAAGCAATTTGCCACTAGATAACTAGATAGATTATGACAACAACTTACATCTCTCAGGGTACAAAGGAGATTCTCCCTAATTCCAAAAATTAGGGACGAAAAAACTTCATCTTTGGAACATGAAATATACTAAAAAAATCTTAGGTTCCTCTCTTGCCAAATCTCCTTGATCGAGAAGGTGAAAGAGATAATGTAAATTTCTTTTATGATTAGGAGTATTGTTTATTTTCAGTAGCCAATTTAAAGTGTCCATGAAGACATTTTTGATATTAGAAACCAGACACAGTTTCAATACCCTCTCCGATATAAATTGCGCAAAAGAACATAGCTTTCTTGATTCTACCTCCCTTTCATAGAGTACACAAGTAGAATTGATAGCGATGAAGTGCATCATATCGAACGTGCTTAGTTTATTCAGAGTGGCTAGCCATAAAAGAAAGGAATGACCAAACAAAACTTGGAATATCCTAGTTCTGTCATTCCTTGAATTTTGAGATGCTAAATTTGCTGGGGATAGATTGATATAATGGAATTTATCTTGTCTTCCCAAGTTTGGTTGGTAGTTGGGAGTAAGATGTTGCAATTCTATGCGAATAAACAATTGGCCCTCTATGATAATTGAACTAAATTTAGAGCTAGTTGGAACTCCATTCCACAAGCTAAGAGCTTATGAAAATCTAGTCAGGCGGCCTAAACGTGTCTAGTAGTCATGCCACAAAAAGACCTACTCCCCATTTCCAACCATACAAAGAACCGTAGGCTTTAAGATAGGTCTTAATTTCCAAAGTTAAGTCGAGGACCAAGAAAATATTGATTTTATAGGAATGGACCAAAGACTAAAACCTTTAGGAATGTAGGTATGGAACCATTTGATCTACAGTGAGTTAGGATGTTCTAAAATTTTTTTAACAAAGTTATTCTATTAAAGGTCCCAATAGAGGTCAATGTCAGCCCACCCTTCTCTTTTCTCATACATACATATAAGTATTTGACATTAGGAAAGTGGTTTTATGAGTTTAAATTCCCCCAAAGAAACCTTCTAAATGACTTATCAATAGTCCTGATGACTTCTTTAGCTAGTGTCATGTTGGAGGACCAATAAATATCAAGAGAATTCAAGATAGATTTGAAAAGTTGCAATTGCCCTTCAAATAAGAGCACCTTATTTATCAATAAGCACAATCTTCTCTATATTTTATCTACTAAGGGGAAGCATTCGGAGAATTGTATCCTATTGGTAGTAATGGGCAGCCCCAAATAGGTCAAAGGAGTAAGTATCCTGTTCAGTAATTTAGGAGATTCTATCCTCCATCATGTTAGCATTATTAGCCAGAATAAAATGGTTCTTACTGATCCACCTCCAAACTTGAAAAATCTCTAAATGTGGACAAAGTTAAGATGAGTAGTTCAATACATTTACTGTAGCCCTTGGAGAAGAGTAAAAGGTCATCCGCAAAGCATAGGTTAATAACCGCTACTCACTTACATTTGATATGGAATTTAAAGTAGTTGTTGCTTCCAACTTTATGAAGAAACAATTGGATTAGTACTTCCATGCATATGATAAAGAGATAAAGGGCAATGGGATCCCCTTTTCTTAGTCCTCTAGAACCCTTGAAGATTATAGTAGGCCTACCACTAATTATAACCGAGTAAGAAGAAGAAGTAATATAGGGCTCAACCACCTTACAAACATAATAGGAAATCCTAAAGTCTGAAGAATAAAGCTCCATTCAACACAGTCAAAAGCCTTTTTGAAATCTACTTTTATGATACAATTAGGAGAGTTTTTATTCCTTTGACACCCTTTCATCAATTCTCGAACAATAAACACATTACCCTAATCATTGCTTTTTGAATAAAGGCACTCTGGTTGTCAGAGATTAGAATATCTAGGAAAGTCTTAAATTTGTTAGCCAGAATTTTAGTAATTACCTTATATAATAAGTTAGAGCATGCAATGGGTCTGAAATCTTCAAAGGATAAAAGGCAAGAGGACTTTAGAATTAAAAAAGATATGAGTTTTGTTGATCTCTATTAACAGCACTCCTATAGAGAAGAATTCTAAAACTATTCTCTTCATCATAGGGCCAATTTCAGGCCAAGTTTTTTGAAAGAATTAATCATTAAAGCCATCAGGTCCTGAGGATTTGTTAGGGCTTATTTGAAAGACTGCCTCTTCTATCTTTTCCCCTCCACAGACTTAAAGAGAAAAGCATTTTGTTCCTAAGAGATTCTCTTTTTGATGAAAGAGCAAAGAGGAGTAGAAGTTACTGGTATGTGAGAACATCCATAAAAGTTTTTAAAGTATCTCTCAACTTCATACAAGAGATCCTTTCCTGTGAAATCTTGCGACCATCAAAAAGTTTAAAAGAGCAGATTCTATTTGAGTTTTTCCTAGGCAAAATAGAGTTAAAGAAGAATTTAATGCACCTTTCACCTCCTTAATTCAGTTGGCTTTAGCCCTTTGTTCCATAAGGCTATCATGGTCTTTAATAGATGACAAGTAATTTATTAAGAGAGTCTCTTTAGTATCTAGTAAGAGAGAATTGACAAGATCTCTAGTGAGTTTACCTTGAATGAGGGCTAGCTCATCTTTAGCTTTAGCAATAACTATTTGTGTAAAGGAAGCTCTTTTGTTCATAAGATTTTTCATCTCAACTTTAATAGCCTTAAGCTTGTGGACATAGACAATTTAATGAGTTCCCTTAACTGAAAACTCCAATCCCCTCTGAAGAGACTAAATAATCTATCATCCTCAATCAGAAAATTGTTAAATCTAAAAAGACCTCTTCTTTCCTGAATTTGGAAAATTTTCTCTACCAATATTGGTGAGTGTTCTAAAAATAGTGGATTTATAAATGTATAGACATTATCAGGAAATTAGGTTAACCAATCATGATTTACCAACTTACAATCCAGTTTCTTCCTTAAAGTCTATCTTCCAGATAGCTTACTGCTCTAAGTGTAGAATTGCCCCTGATATTTAAATTAAAAACACTTAATTTGGCCATATAATCACTAAGATTAAAAGAGAAGTTTCCCATGTTGTAGTGTCCACTAGATTTAAGTCTGTAAGGTAGAATTATAGTCCCCACATAGCAACAAAGGTCCATTCACTCTCTTATGAACATCTAACAAACTTTCACATAAGAGCTTTCTTTGAATAGCATGATTAGCACCATATATAAAAGAGGAGAAAAAGTCTACCTTTTTATAGATAAGCTTCCATTTTAGGTGTATTACTTACACCTCCACTTCAAAAACGTCGACAACAACAAAGGTAGGATCATATCCACTAATGATTCTCCTCTATGGGTTTGATGGCTGGAGATAAATTTCCATCTGGTGCCTATTTTATTTAGTATGTTGAGTTTATTAACTATAATTTGTTTTCCAATAGAGAAAAGATCCATGGATTTGAATTGTAGACAAAATGCCTTAAAGTTGTAAGTTTTCTAGGGCAGTTGATCTCCCTCACATTCCATGTTATGACTTTCATAAATTAAACAACTTTATTTTTGGAGCCCTTATCTTTTCTCCTAATGGATCTCTTTTTGATGGCAGACAAAAAATCCCCATTAAAGGGATCATTCTCCTTATTCTCATTAGAGGGTGTAGGATTTGTGTCCATATGATCAAGAATATTTGTATGGTCATTAGGGTTATGAAACGACTCTTCCACAATGACTACTTTTCCAACAATAACTAAATCAATAGTTTTATGACCTCCTATTATGGAGGGACAAGGAGTTGTTTCCTCTAATGTGATGCTAGTACCAAGACTTGATCAACTTTAGGAGCTGGTTCCTTAGATACAATGCTAGTTCCAAGGACTTGATCAACTTTCCTTTTTCCCATTAGCTCCTTATAGTCACCACTTTCAAAAGTCTTACCCATGGAAATCTATCCTTTACCATAGGAGATAGGGAGGGCTTCCATATGTATTGGACTATCACATTATCTTTCTATGGAGCTCTGTCAATTCCCAAACTCATAATTAGGATGGTTTTAGGTAAGTATTTGGGGAGTTCCATATTGATGCAGATTCTAGCATATCCCAATCTCTTCCTTTTGTTTGTATTATCATCTAAGCATAAAACTTTGCCTAGGAAACCAATAATTATGCTCAACCCTTTTGTTGTCTAATATTTAAGAGGAACATTGTATAGATTCACCCACAATGGATTAACCTTGTGTTTGTTTGACTTAATTCAGAAACCATACGGTCAAGGATATAGGAAGAGAGGCAATTTAGAGACATTACATGGCCCTTCTTCAATGATCTTAAGGGTTTAAGCTTCAAAAGAAAAGGTGAAAATGATGTATTTATCTTCAGTTATTAAAGCTTCAATAAATCATTTGTTTTTCCATGCTGATGTTGCCCATTTTTTAATGACAGAAAATATAGGCATCTTGTTCTAGAAGAAACCAATAAAGGAGTTCTCACATGATTTCACACCTTCCTAAATAATTTCCAAAGCTAGAGTAACAATTGTTTGGCCATCTTCAATTTTGGGAGGGCATAAATGCAATGAAAGATCACTAGAGCCTCTAACAAATTTTCTCCAAGTTTTCCTTTTTGCAGGAGGATTGGTTAAGGATGAAACTATTTGATCTAGAACATAGGGAGAAATGGGCAATGTCTGTGATGTTCTAAAGGAGGGTAAGGGAGGAAAATGCTCTCTACCAAGGATTTATTGTAAGTGAGGTATGGGGTCCTCCATAGTAACAGAATAACTTTTGCAGAGATTGAAAAGTTATACAATTATCAAAAGAAGTAGGCTTAGGGGTGGGAGAGATAGGATTTAAAGTCAAACGGACAAAGTACCCTTAGTTTGACACCTTTCAAAAGGAGAAGATGCAAATATTAGGTTGAAGATCAAGAAAAGTCGATGGAAAGGTGATGATTTAGAGATGGAAAAGGTAGGGTTTAGAAGCTGGGCAATCAGGTAGCAAGGTAAAAAAGAAGAAAGGTATGGGATGAGAATGAATATGGTGGAAAAGATGGCAATAGGTTAGAGAGAAGTTATTTTGAATTACTAACAACTCACTTGTTCATATATATTTTCGTATCATTTGGATGGGTTTTTGTCACTAAAAGTGACCTTTATGGCTTTATTTGATTATTATTCGAATTATTATGCCTTACAGTTAATTTGTGTTTATAGGGGGAAAATTGTTGTATTTTGGTTTAGTTGTAATAAATTGATTTTTGGACAATTGATGCTACTTTACTTGTAATTTTTATTATATGGTACTTGAAGAAATTAGGCTTCAAAAATATTAAGACAGCAGTCCAACGCAAACAAAAGAAGAGAAATGACAATGTGGAGGGGAAAATGGAGAGGCATGCATGATTTTTGCAAGGTTTTGGAGTGAACATTGCACAGTAACGGTGGACCAAAAGTCTTGGTTTTTTGTTTTCTCAAAACCCTCGCAGAAATCTACTTTTTGCCCTGTTGTTTTGTTTTCTTTATTGCCCACACTGTTGTTTTATCCTTGTTGCCCATGACCACGCTGCTATCTCATTCTTCTTCTCTTTGACATAACAAATTAATTGCTTACGATGTGTTTGGTTCCGTTTTATTTTTGGGTTTTTTATTGTTGTTTCCATAAAAATAAAATAGTCCCTCAAAAACTAGTTTGGTTGAAATTGTTTTCATTTTTCATTGTTAAAAATAAAAATTGCAATATTTTTTTGAAAATGTAAAAAAGACATTTTTGTGTATTTTTAAAATAGGTTTTTATATTTCACAAAAACTATTATCCCTTCATCGACTATATAATCTTCTGCAACTTCAGGCTCTTTCGCTATTTCTCTGGTTATACCTACTGCATGTTTGTTTTCTATCACTTGCGTTAAAAGGTCTCTGCATATACAAATCAACGAAAAATCTATCATCTTCATCGTCTTCTCAATCTCTATGTCTTCTGCTATCTTTTGCAATTGCTTCCGTCTGCAATTTTCAGGTTTGTTTTTGGATCTCGTTATTTGTGTTTTTTAACTTCTTGCTCGATAAATATTGCTATTATTTACGTTGAAACATAAGCACATCCATCACCTTCTTTTCTTCGTATTCACACAAGAAAAGTGAAAGTTATGCTACAGTAACATGCATATGTTACTGTAACATAACTCCTCTTTTCTATTCTCGCTTTCATTTTTCCTATCCTTTATAGTTATTAAAAAAACGTAACACTTTCATCAACACTGTTTTGTTTCAAAAGAGAGCCCTTCTTGTGTTTCTCACCGGATAGTGCTCAGGGATAGCTTTACAACTATAAAGGTGCCAAGTTCTTCATTGTTGATCAACCCATACTTGGCCATGAATGGGTTAGCAAAATAGTCAGGTGGATGCTCAGAAAGACAGTCATTCCATGTATTATTACCCTTGTTTTAGTCCCTCTTTTAAGCAATGCTATTTCAAAAGTTAAGGAGGCCACTTATAGAGATACCAAAGCAGAAAAGCCACAAAGCTATTGTACGGAGAGAGATGTTTCTTCACCCTAGTCATGTGGTTCGTCACATATTGATTTATTCCATTGCAATGCAATTTTTCCAACAAGTTTCAAGCATAGATATTGTTGTCTTGTATAGTCCCAGGATCTTCGAAAAGCTTGGCATCAAATCTTCAAGGGGCTTACTGCTAGCAATTATAGTTGTTGGAATAGTCAAAACTTTGTGAATTCTACTTGCTACATTCATGTTAGATAAAAAAAAAGACGTGGGCCATTGCTTCTAAGAAGTGTTGGTGGTATGATAATGGCACTTTTACTTCTGGGTCATGCCTTATAGTGACTTACCACTCTGATACTAAGGACTTGTGGGTAGTTGGGATAAGCATTGCAATGGTATGCTTATACATGTCTACATGCTTTGTTGGGATAGGTCCTATGGTTTATGTGTATTACTCAGAGATTTTTCCATTGAGATTAAGAGCTCAAGGTGTGGCTTTGGGGATGGCAGTGAATAGGTTGATGAGTAGGACAATATCCATTACCTTCTATAATAACAATTGGTGGGACGTTCTTTTTACTGGCAGGAACTGCTATGTTGGCTTTTGCATTCTTTTATGTATGTTGTCCTGAGACCAAAGGGAGGGCTCTCTGAGACATGGAAATGCTTTTTGGGAAGTTCTGGGTTGGAGATCTATTTTGAAAGAAGAGAAGAAGAATAAGGAAACTGAAATTTAAGGAGTTAGTTTAGTAAATCTTGGCCCTTTTCGATATTGGCACAGGTAACTCCAACATGGGAATGTTTGCTAACATGTTTGCGATTAATGACCAAAACCCCAGATTTATGAGAAACACGGAACACGAAGATAGTGGGAGTTCAAGTCTGGTGTATGGGAAGGAGTATGCCTAAATATAGTGGCACGACAAGTAAAAGTGGGGACATGGACACTCACAATTCCCAGTGAACTAATCATTTTCATTTAGTGTTTCACCTGTAACAACATGATGAGCAAGAGAAAGAAGGAACCTACATCTGCTTTGGTAGTTAAATCCTATTAATAGAAGGAATAACCAAATAAATTGTTTCCATATTAGAGATTGGGAAAAAAAAGGAATGGATAGAATTGTGAATGAAAGAGGAAGACATAGCTCACATGTAAGAACAACGAGAAAAAGAAGGTAGTTGTAGCTGAATGAATAGAAAAGGACTAGTTAATATTCTTGACATTCAGAAAGTAAAAAAACGATATCTAATCTATTTGTATATGTATATATGTATGTGCTCTTGATTTTAATACTTTTGCCTATCTTTCTCTAAATTCAAATGTCCCCTTTGAATCGCATAAGCTTTGTTTTACATAAACATAAAAGAATGACATGCATCATGCATATATTATGACCTTGCTTAAATTTACATCTTTATTTTTATTCTATCAATTCCATGCACTGGTATGCAGTTTAACATTTAAAATCACTGTTGAATGTTTATTTTGAACCATATTTAGCATTTAATACTTTGTAGAAATTGTTGTGATTGATATCACTTATATGTTATTACATTTAGTGATGGAAGGCTTGAACAATATGAATGATTACAATGATTGTATGGAATTAAATGAAAAACATGGAATATAGAATGATACTATAGAGATGTATTTAATCTCCTTCATGGTTGAAGAAGTAAAGAAGGGAAATCAAACGACTACTACCTTTTCCAAATCTAGTTGGAAGAATATTAAAGTAAGGCTTTAAACAAAATTCAATAAGGAGTATGTTTATATTCATTTGAAGAATAAATATAATGGATTAAGGGCCAGATTGAAGAATTTCAAGAACTTATTCAAAGAAAAAGGAATTGGTTACAACTCTTTTACTGGTGAAGTTAATACTATAAATGAATGTTGGGAAATTCTGTTTAAGGTAAAAACATGTCTTTTGTTTTATTAATATATCATATTATATAATATTCATTCTTATATATCTTTTTCATCATTATAAGGGTATAAAATATCTCACAAATTCAAGAAAAAAGGATGTAAGGAATTTTTAGAATTGTGTCACATTTTTAGAGATACTATTACAACTAGTGTACATGCACATCCATTAACTAAATATCCATCGAATGGTATAGAAGAGGAACATGGAAATGATATTGATGAAGATTACTTGTATAATGGAAAAGAAGATCAAGATAAAAGTTTTCCGTCTAAGACAACGAAGTCTCCTAAGAACAAGAAGGCAAAGAAGACACATTCTAGCATTATAGAAGAAGCCTTACTTATACCTAGTGAACAATCAAGAAGGAAGAATGATTTATTTGAGAAAAAACTAAGTGAAACATCATCCACTGTAGATCATAGATCTCAAGAGTCTAACATAATGATGGAATGTTTGAATTCTTTAGATGAATTGGGTGTTGATGGTGTGCAATATGAAAAAACTGTGAAGGCTTTACATGATTCTCCACTT
>JANSVA010086561.1:0-11187 GCA_025504915.1 Erythroxylum reticulatum
AAAGGATCTTGTTAACCAAGTTGTCCAAGAAGAACAAGTGGTAGATCGGATTGGTTGAGGATACAATATCGAGAAGATGGAAACAATAACAAGAAGAAGAGGATACATCATTTAGGAGAGGATATATTTCCGAGGATAGGATAGCGCAGCGAGGAGTTAAAGCTGTAGTGAAGGAGTCGGTAATATAATCTCTATCTTGTTTATGTTTATTGTTATCCTTATACCATATCATGCATAGATTGGCATGATGATTTGGATATATTGCTTCCACTACAATATAGGTTTCTAAAAAGTTTTGAAATCGACCATATCTCTAACTGTGACATGCTCTCTTTTTTCGATCCAACACATATAGCCATCTTAAACAAATGAGAAGAGTCTCATTTATTGGTTTCTTTATGATTGATTAAAGAATGATTTGATGCATTGGGTGCACATAATTTCTTTCTTTCATGATAACCAAAATTGACAAGGAGAGTAAGAAGTGTTCTTGCATTTTTTACTCATCTCTCCTCTCATAAATCCATAGCCAAAACTAGAATGAGAAGAGTCTCATTTTTAACTTCTTTCTTCTAAGAAAAATCTCCTCAAACTATTTCTTGTCTTTGCCCAGAAAAGGATCTTGTTAACCAAGTTGTCCAAGAAGAACAAGTGGCAGATCGAATTGGTCAAGGATACAACAACAATGAGAGGATACATTGGCAAAGGAAAGGATACAAAACAATCAAAGCTATAACAAGGATTTGGAGAGGATACAAAAGCGAGGATTCAAAGCTGTAGTAAGGAGTCAATATATTTCTACTACCTTGTTCTTATGTAAATTATTTTCCTTATACTGTATCATGTATGGCTGAAACAATTTGATTTGGTTATGTTATTTATGCTGCATTTTGATTTTGAAAAGTTTTGTAATATATTATTTTAGCCAAATCTTGCATGCTTTTGTTTTTGATCCAACAGTTGGCATCAGAGTCATTTATTATGCCTGATTTCCACTCCTATATGTGATGCATGTGTTGGCAATTAAATTTCTATGCTGCATATTTTTATGTTATAGAAATATATATGTGTATGTTTTCCTCTTTTGGTTGTCCATAGAATATAGGTTTACCTTGTAAGTTTTCTTCGTTTGTTTTGTAACAAGGAGGGTGGCTTAGCATCGTCGTGCTTCCTTCTTAGTTTCATTTATCTACTTTCTTTTATTTTATAATGTACAAAATTCTATAATATTGAAGATGGAGCAATGGATCCAATAGAAGGATAGGTAATGGTTACGGTGTATCCTTTAGTGTATTGGCAAAGTTTCAATTTTATGAAAACCAAACTGTTGGAATTTTGTTTTAACAAAATTTCAATTTTGTGAAAACTAAGGTGCTGGAATTTTTGTTTTAACAAAGTTTCGATTTGATGAGTTACAAGTGCTGGAATGCTTTTTGATAGTCGGATTTACTAAAAATAAGTGCTAGAATTTTGTTTTCATATTGCCAAAGTTTCGGTTTTGTGTGGGAGAGTCCTCTTTTTTCTTTTGATAGATAAGATGGCCCACCGTCTCTTAGTCCGTTATAGATAAGAAAAATAACTGTCGTATAAAATTCTAAATTTTTTAAGTTTTGTTATATCTATATCCATGTATACATGCATCATGATTTTATACAAAGTTCCAATATTGTTGACTAGTATGCTCATGTTTTAATAATTTGTATTTTCAGACATAATCAACCACAATATGAATCCACTCACTTTGCTCTTGACTAATAACAAATTGGAAAATGGAGAGATTTTTAATGAATGGAGACGTAACCTTGACATTGTTCTTCAATATGAACGAATTTCATGGGTATTAACAGACAATGAGCCTACATTCCTTGGTGGCAATTCAACTTCTGAGCAAGTCTAACAATATAAGTGATGGAAAAATGCTGATAAGAGTACTAAGTGTTATATTCTAACTTCTATCAGCAGAATGTTGCAAAAGCACATTGCATGCATGAAAAATGCTAATGCAATGGTCCATCACCTACTTCAGATGCTTGGTGCGAAGACCAAGTTGCAAGAGTGAAAGCTATCCAAACCTTTCATAATCTCAGACAAAAACCTGGTGAATCGGTGTGGGATTACATGCTTAAGATAATCTATGTGATTACTGAGGCTGCGATGCTTGGGGCAGATATGGATGTAGATTCAGGAGCCACTAACCATGTTTGTAATTCTTTGTAGGGGTTCTAGTAAAGGAAAAGAATACATAAAGGTCAGTTTCAAGTCAAGATAGCAGATAAATCCAATGTTTTAGCAGAATCAGCGGGAGTAATTATCTCGGACTTTCTTAGTGGTTATAGGATATATTTAGAGGATGTATATTACATCCCAATGATTATAAGGAACAAGATTTCTATTTTTTGTCTAATATAATTTGGTTATTCCATGTTTTCTGAAAACGTTGTTTCAATATGTGAGAATAAGGATTTTATTTATCATGCGATAATTAAATAGGGATTATTTTTTTACAGAACCTATGACAGGCTCACTAAACACCACAAAATTAATAAAACCAAGACAATCTAATGACTCTAGCATTAATTAAAAATATATGTGGCATTTAAGAATGGGTCATATTAATCAAAAAGACTTAACATGTTAGTGAAGGATCCCCTTGCGGGCTTGGATAATGATCCGTTACTTACTTGTGAATCTTGTATTGAAGGAGAAATGACCAAAGCCTTATTTCCTTCCAAAGGAAACAGATTTGAGTCCACGTTGGACTTGGTACATATATATGTGTGTAGGCCCATAAACCTATAAGTTAGAAGAGGTTATGAATATTTCATAACCTTTATAGATGATTACTCTAGACATGGCTATTTGTATTTGATGTATAAAAAGAGTGAGTCCTTTGAAATGTTCAAAGAATTCAAAGCTGAAGTTTAGAAGCAGCTAGGTAAGCCATTATAGCATCTTCAAATGGATCGAGGTGGTGAGTACTTATCTTGAGAGTTCCAAAAATTTCTAATTGACAATGGAATTGTTTCTAACTTGTCAGCTCCTCGAATATCTCAATAGATTGGTGTAGCTGAAAGGAAGAATATGACTCTATTGGAGTTGGTAAGATCAATGTTATCTTACACTAGCCTTCCAGAATCATTCTGGGGCTATGCCATACAAATAGTAACTTATATTCTTTACTTTGCTCCATTCAAATCGGTGCCTAAAAAACCTAGGAAATTATGGACTAACTAACTACTGCACAATATGATGGCGTTAATGAAGGAGGAGAGAAATTCTAACAATAATCAGTTCAATGCCATAGCTTCTCTAATTCAGCAAGAGTCCTAAAAAAATATTGTTTGGTTTAACATTCTGGAAAAAAGAATGGAGCAATAGGAGACGAAAGATGAAATTATAAACTCTTTTGTTACTCAATTGTCCAATAATAAGAGTGAGAACCAAGCACAAAGTAGTGGAACTATTCCCTTCAACACTGTTATGAACCCTAAGAGTTTGAATGTCATAATGCTCCAAAGTTGGAAACAAGTGACCTTCAGCAATAAAGATGAGGGAGAAGATGAAGAGGAGATAGAGAATGAAGAATTATCTTTACCAATTCAGAGAGTTAAGAAGTTCAAAAGTTTAAAAGAAAGAGCACTTTTGACTAGAAAGGAGATAAAACAATCGAGGAGCAAGGAAGTAAATTCAGAGAACACTCATGAATTAAGCAAGCAAGGAGCCCAGGAAGCAACAAACAAAGAGGTAAGTATAAAAGGCCTTCCTTTTACGAATTCATATTTTCTTAGCAAAAGGATGAATGATTTTAAACATGAGAAAGATGTCATTGACTTATTTGGGAAAGTAGAAGTCAACATCCCTTTGTTTGATCTAGTGAAAAGGGTTTCTACATATGCTAAATATCTTAAAGACTTGTGCATAAACAAAAGGAAGTTTATACCTAATGAAAGACTACAAGTCAGCTCAAATGTGTCTGCCCTTTTTAAACGACAAATACCCGTCAAGTGTCAAGACCCTGGATCTTTCACCTTTCCGTGTACAATAGGAAAAGATACCATAAGAAGGGCCTTGTTAGATCTAGGGGTGGCAATCAATGTGATGCCTAAGTCTGTCTACACAACATTAGGAATTAAGAGTCTTAAGCCTACATTTGTAATGTTGCAATTGGCTAATCAATCTCTTAGGCATTAGGTGGGCATCATAGAGGACATCTTAGTTCAGGTAAAGGGTTTGGTTTTTCCAGCTAATTTTTATGTACTTGAAATGTCTTTAGAAGTTATGTAGGACACTTCTTTGATTCTCGGTTGACCCTTCTTAAGGACTACTAGTACAATGATTAGCATGAAAGAAGGTACAATCACTATAGAGGTAGGGAATCAACAAGTGAGTTTTAACATATATGAAGCTATGAAACATCCCCATAAGGATTATTCGCTTTTAGGAGTTAATATCGTTGATGTCGCTGTTAATGATACTTGTTCTGATGTTGAATTCAAAGAGGATTCATTTGATTATGAGTTACATTCACTTGATTCTTCTAACTCATGTATGATTTTGACATCTTCTATTGTCAATAATAACTCCCGTCGGGAAAGGGGGAAAGGTTTTCTGTTAGTTTTTCAAGAGATTTCGGCATCGCAAAGGCTGACATGGATAAGGAGATAGCTGAAGAAGTTGTACCTCAACAAAAGTGTCCGATTGAAGGGATGGAGAATGAGTCAACCCAGGCAGTTGCTACCATGGATTAACACAAGATGAGTTCAACACTCGAAGTAAAGGGAGGTTGTAGAGCCAACCGCATGGAGTTGGAGCTATCATTGGTTGCAGGAAAGGAGAGTAATCTCTTTTCTCTTGAACTTAGTACAATGATTCCTTCTATTATACAACCTCCTGTGATTGATTTGAAACCCCTACCCTCCACTTTAAAGTATGCCTTCCTTGAGTCTAATGAGTGTTTACCTGTTATAATTGCCAATACCTTACCTCACAATGAGGAAGAAAGACTCCTTGCAATTTTGAAAGAACATAAGAGGGCTATAAGGTGGACTTTGGCGGATGTACCTAGAATCTACCCAGCCATTTGCACACATAGGATTCTATTGAGTGAGGTTTCAAAGTCTATGAGGCAGCCCTAAAGGAGATTGAATCCGATAATTTTAGACATGGCTAAGAAATAAATCAAAAAATTGTTGAGTGTTGGGATCATATATCCCATCTCTTACAGTGAGTGGGTCAGCCCAATACATGTAGTGTTGAAAAGTAGCGGGATAATTATGATAAAAATGATAGGGATGAGCTTATTCCCACTAGAGTGCAAAATTTATGGCACATGTGCATAGATTATAGATAACTAAATGATGCATCTCGAAAAGATCACTCTCCTTTACCTTTCATTGACTAGATGCTTGAAAGACTTACAGGCCAATCACAATTTTGTTTTTTAAATGGTTTCTCTGGGTATTTTCAAGTACCTATTACACCAGAGGACCAAGATAAAAACCACTTTTACATGTCCTTTTGGTACCTTTGCTTATCGAAGGATGCCTTCTGGTTTATATAATGCCCGAGAACTTTCTAGCGTTGTGTGATGGCTATTTTCTGTGAATTTTTAAAGGAATGTATGGAAGTTTTTATGAACAATTTTACTGTTTATGGTAATTCTTTCGATTCTTGCCTATCTAGTCTTGCAAAAGTTCTAAAGAGGTGTATTGAAAAGAATTTGATTTTTAACTTTGAAAAATGTCATTTCATGGTCAGTGAAGGTGTCATGCTAGGTCATTTGATTTCTAGAAAAGGGTTGAAGTTGATAAAGCTAAGATTGAGGTTATATCTTCTTTGCCTTATCCTGTATGTGTTCGAGACATAAGATCATTGTTAGGTCATGCAAGATTTTATAGGTGGTTTATAAAAGATTTCAGCAAAATTGCGTTGCCTCTTTCTAAGCTTTTACAAAAGGATGAAAAATTTGAGTTTGATGATTCTTGCAGAAATGCCTTCAACAAATTAAAATCTAAACTAATTTCCCCTCCTATTTTAGTTGCTCCCGATTGCAACTTACCTTTTGAGCTTTCGTGTGATGCTTCTAATTGTGCTATAGGAGCTATGCTAGGTCAACGGGAGGAGAAACTAGCAAGAGTTATTGCCTATTCCTCGAAAACACTAGATCTAACTCAAATAAACTATATAACAACTGAGAAAGAGCTATTTGTAGTAGTGTTCACTTTAGAAAAATTCAGGCAATATCTATTAAACTCCCATGTGACCATTTATACTGATCATGAAGTTGTCTGATATCTCCTCAAGAAACCACAATAGAAGCCTAGATTGATAAGATGGGCACTGCTTCTCTAAGAATTCGATATTGAGATCAAGGATCGAGCTGGAGTAGCAAACCATGTCGCTGACCATTTGAGTAGGCTACCAGACGAAACATAGGGAGTGGACTCCTCTGAACTGACTTGCGACTCTTTTCCTAATTCAGTGTTATGTTCTTTAGTTTTTAAAGAACCTTGGTATGCATATATAGTAAATTATCTCATGACTGAACTAACTCCTACTTTCATGTCTAAGTCGCAGGCCCAAAAGCTAAAGAGCAAAGCTTGGCATTAAATTTGGGATGCCCCTCATTTATGGAGGCTTTGCAGTGACTAGGTAATCCGAAAATATGTGTCTAATAATGAATTCGATGCTATAATTTCAACTTGTCATTCCATAGAATGGGGTGGGCATTTTAGTACAAAGAGAACATCTAGGAAAATTCTAGATTATGGTTTTTATTGGCCTACCCTTTTCAAGGATTCCTTTACCTTTTGCTGGTCATATGACAAATGTCAACACTTTGGAAGGGTAGGAAAACAGCATGAAATGCCACAGCATCCTTTATTATTTTGCAAAATCTTTGACGTATAGGGGATTGATTTCATGGGTCCTTTCCCCCGTCTCTTGGCTTTGTATATATCTTTTTAGCTACTGAATATGTGTCTAAATGGATAGAGGCTATTCCTACTAAAAAAGATGATGCGCAAGTAGTGTCTAAATTTCTTAAGTCAAACATTTTTTATCGATTTGGGATTCCTAAGGCTGTAGTTAGTGATAGAGGGACACATTTTTGTAATCAAGTCATTGGAAATTGATTCTCTAAATTTGGAGTTACATACAAAGTCTGCACTGTATACAATCCACAAACCAATGGTCTAGATGAAGTTTCGAATAGAGAGGGAAGCACATCTTGGAGAAGATGGTAAAACCATCAAAGAAGGATTAGAGCCTATGCCTTGAAGAAGCACTGTGGGCCTATCGAGTCGCCTACAAATCCCCAATAGGTATATCCCCATACCTTTTAATCTACAAGAAGGCTTGTCATTTGTCAGTGGAGTTAGAGCATAAAGCACATTGTGTAGTCAAGCAGTGCAATATGGACTTGGAATCTTCTGATCTAGAGAGAATACTCCAATTGCAAGAGTTAGAGGAATTGAGGTTGGTGGTATATGAGAATTCTTGCCTCTATAAGGAGAAAACAAAGTTGATGCACGATAAGGTTCTTCAGAGGAAGAACTTCAAGGAAGGACACTTTGGTATGGTAGAGATTGTATATGAAGAAACTGGAGCTCAAATCAAAGTAAATGGCCACCTATTGAAGCTCTATCATGAGAACCAGAAACCTCTGTAACCACCAAGTTCCCTTCTCTCCTTCACTTCTTATTTACTTTTGCTTTCTGCCTAGTTGTGACATGTTTTGGAGTCTTACTTTGCTGAACAATTGTGGGAAAGAACAGATCTAAGTAGCAAAATAGTTACGTTTTTTGTCTAATTAGCAGTTTTCTGCTTCAATAAAATTCCCTATTAAGTTGTATCTATGCCTTTGAGCTTTATATTCAATTTGTGATTGTGTCTTAATTATTTCATATTGAGGATAATATGATGTTTAAGTGTGGGGGATGTTTCAATTTGCAATTCTTGTTTATGCATTGTGTATTATTTTTGGCCATTTAACCACTTGTGCAAGACAATTGTGCGTAATGTGATAATTTTAAACTTGGTTATTGAGGCCAGTCACTTATTTCAAATGTTTCTATAATTTTTCACCGCGGCAAACTCTTAGCTTCACCACAGTGATGTTGCGAAATTAATTTTTCACTGTGACGAGCTCTTGGCTTTGCCGTGCCGATGTTGCGAAATTCATTTTTCAGATGCCATACTCTTTGCAGAAACTATTTTAAAATTGCCTCATTTCAATGATTCTTCCTAATTAGATTCTTGTCACTCTTGTATCTTGAAAATTTTATAAGTTTCAAAGTGATCCCTGTGTTTTTTAAAATAGCTTTTATTTTTTAAATGATAATCAGTTTTGGTTAATTTCATTTTCAATGTTTTCACAAGAAGCAAGAGAGGGTGCGCTAAGGACGTAGCATTATATGTTTTTTAACCTTGAGATTGCTTAATTGAGATATTACCTTTGTTGGAAGGATATTTGGGCCTGAATTCTTTCAATTTTATGTGTATTTTTTTAATTTCATATCTCTTTAGAACTTGTTTTAATTCTTGATCAAAGCTTGACGAACTAAAATTTTGTTAATATGATAGAGGCATTTCTTTCTAAACCTAATTACCCAAACACTAACTTAAATGCTTAACCTTTGCCAACCCTTTGAGCCTTCTACTGAGTACATGAATATTTCACAATTTTTATGAGTATCTCTTCTCTATTTAAAAGAAAAGAAAGAAAAAGAGTTTAAAAAGTTAAAAAAAAAAGAAATATTTTCTTACTTATAATTGGAGATTGTTTCATGAGACAAGTAATTGTGGTGCATGTACTCATTCTTTTTCATTCTTCCATTCAATCCATATCATTTAGCCTTCTGTACATTACAACCTTGAAAAGTCCTCTTAATTTTTGAAATTATAGTTCTTATAGTGGAGAGGTGGATCTATCACAAGCTTATGGTAGAGAATGGACTAAGTAGATTTTAGAGTGAAATTATCCAAAAAGCAAGTGAGTTGAGAGTAAACACCTTGCCTTGAGTGAAATCTCTTTTGCTCAATCTCTTGGAATAAATTATTGTCATGTTTATTTTCTTGGTTCTCTTTCAGTTTATTTTGATTGATTTCTGAGAAAGTGATTTTACCAATTTCCTACTCTCGTTTTAACCGTGTTCGGAATTTTCTTTTACACTTGTGTCTCTTAGAATTTTATAAACTTTGTCCAAGAGTACAAAGGTCTAAGTGTGGGGCAATTTGTTTGAACCCAATTTTCTTATAAAAATTGGCAACATTTTTATGGCTTTTACTACTTTTCTTGGCTCTTATTTTTAAATTTTATACTTAATTTGATTCTTGAGTGCCTCTCTTTACTTTATGTAGTTTGAGAGTAAAATTGTCTCAAATTATTATTAATTGCACTAAATTAATTTTCTGAGAATAATTGATACTGCAAACCACCACTTGTTTATTGTAGGAGACTCAAGAAGAAGTAGAGTCAAGGAGGGAAGGCTGAAGATGATAAGTTAACAAGTCAATAGGTGTAATAGGAAGTTCACCGCGGCGAAAGGATGATGTATCGCCGCGGTGAAGTATGAAGAATTCCAAGCAAAACCTTTCGGGAAAATTTCACCACTGCATGAATTAATTTTATCGCTGCGGCGAAGGAACCAACACTCCGAGTAAAACTTTCAGGAAAGGTTTATCACGGTGAACTCATCATGTCACTATATCAAAACCTTCGAACTGGTGTGACCTGGACCATTTTCGGCAAAATAACCCACAATACAATTCTATCCATTGACCCAATTCATAAAACTTAACTATTTTAGGTTAAGTGGGAGCAATAAACAAGAGAGCCGACTGACTACATTAAAAAGCAACACACATCCTTCACACCTCTACCATCGGATCACCATCTCCACGCAATACACTACCATTTGCTCTCATTTTCCATAGTCGGTAGTTACCATGGGATCTTCCGGTTGCTTCTAAGTTATGAGGTTGCTTGGAGCTATGAGTGGCTAGGCATATCTTCCCACTTGAAGATGTAGTGATGGATTGAGTTCAATGAGCTTAAAAAGGGAGTAGCTTAATCTATGTTTGTCTATGATTTATGAACTCCTAGGTTTAGGAATTGTGATTTGTAGTTGAACATTATTGATTAGAGTTTAAACAACTGTTGGATATTCAATGTGTTATTGGGATTTGTTAATGTAGAACTTGGAGCTTAAATATATGAGTTCTCATATATGTCTATTTGTGATCTTGTTGATTCTTTTTTATCTGCCTAGTTGTGTTTGATATTGAGTTAATTCTAGATCCCAAAGTGACTTGTTCCATTGACTTACCCACTAAACACATTAAGGGCATTCAACAAGGTCTTAAGAAATGGAGTTCATTGATTAAAACCTTGGACATAAAGAGTTCTTTAAGGTTTACCTATTTCAAACTTAGTGATTTCTACTCCTATCAAAGATCAATTGCGATCTATGATAGCCAGAGTTCATTTTCAAGAGGATCCTATCACTATTTGAACGTTTGTTTTATCTTTCCGTTATCTATTCCTAAAAATTTGAAAATATGTTTACATATTTTTCTTACAATTCATTTAATTTTGTTAAGATTTTCAATGATCAAAACCCCCTTCCTTAATAATTTAGCTTGCATTTAGATCCATTCAATTTGGTTCCAATTAATTGAACCGACTCGAGGTTGAATTCTATATTGAAATCTATGGAATTAAAATTTTTGATTTATCATCCAAGGGTAAGAACAAAAGGCTTCGAATCATCCATTTACGAAGATGCTATCTGAAAAGAGTCTTGAGGGTCACATAGCAGGGATGGGAATGAGGGATATGTCAAACTTGCTTTAGGGTAAGTGGGAGATTATTGGAGTTATGTAAATATAGTGCCCAAGTGTATTTACATATAACTTAATTTTCTTTCAATTACTTTTGTAATGAAAATATTTATTATTAATAAAACTAAAAAGTTTGGTTCTATTTGTATGAGCATAATATAACTAGTCATAAGTTACCAACATTCTTTTGTAAGTAATATACATACACATGGAGATGTATAGGAAACATTTATATTATTAGAATCTAAATTAGTTGATTCACAGTTAAATAATCAAGTTGGTCAATTGATTATGGTTTAGACTGTAGTGTTGCGATTTATCTCCGAGAAAGTAAAACAGTTTACT
>JANSVA010086631.1:0-11183 GCA_025504915.1 Erythroxylum reticulatum
AAGATAAAGGCAGTTGTGACCAGAGGAGCCACCGAAAAGAACTTAAAGCTCAAAATATGAAAAAGAGCCTAGAGCTCAAAAAGTGTATAAGAGCCAAAGGCTCACTATGTAAAATGAGCCCAGTATTTCTAACGAATACGCGACAGTTATCAATAAGCCTGGTGTCCACAATAGATACGGGGCAGTTATCAATGAGCTTGGTATCCACAACGGATACGGGATAGTTATAAGCATTCGGTCACAACAAAGTAATAAATGAAAGTGAGTCTCATGTGCATTGCATATAAAAATTGATATGTATGTTTCAAATGAAAAAATGAACTGTGTGACTGCTCTGAGTGTGAATTGTGAAATAAGTGATTAAAATGATATGTGATGCTATTTGATCATGACTGAAATGATGTGAAATTAAGTGATTGCATGATTTGTATGTGTTTTGTGATTGAGTGAGCCATCGAGGATGGTCACTCCCTGAGTTCACAAAACTCATCCAAAATTTACAATATTTTTCAGGCTCAAAAGAATTACACCGTTGGGCAAACTTGAGTATAGCCACTGCATTGAAGTAAGAGGTAGAGGTCGGGATTTGTTTGCGTCTGCATTTGTATTTTCTTATTTTTGTATCAAATTGTCACAATTTTTGTATCATGTGTATTTGGATATGTTTCGGTATGTAATAACTTTTCAAAGTATAAAGGTTTGTAAATGAGAATGATCTTTAGTGTAATAATAATAAATGTGTTTTTGATGTTATTAACAAAAAGAATGGGCCCAAAATTTGATTTTTGATTTCTTCAAAAAAATTGTACTGAGTTTCAAGTGTTTGATTGTTCTAGCATGCCACCCTTGTGGGATTCGCACTCGAACATCAATCAAGATGTTGGGTATGTGTCTTACGAGAGTGGGGTGCTACAATATAGATCATTAAAGTTTGGGTTAATTATTGAGTTGAGAGAATTGAATACGAGACTGAGACAATAGATAGAAGTATTAAAAGATTATGATGGTTCTAATAAGTATTTCCCAGTAAATTTAGTGTTATATCTGATACATTAAGCATAAATCCCGATCGCAGTGAAACATGAATTCAGATATTGAGGTTATTAGATCTGGTGCAAAAAGAAGCATAGAATGAGGAGTTGAATTTTAGGGCAAATCAAAGTATTATTTGCTATGGAGTTGAAGATCAGTTTTACATGGAAGGATTAACAAAGCCCAGATTGAGGATTCAGAAATTGAGAATCTTATTGAGGAATTGAAAACAGATCTGAATTTCGAGTTTCAATTGGAAAATGATGCTTTGTGATCGAAATGAGAAGAATATGTACCCGATAAAGATGATTGAGCAAAGAATTACTAGAGAAAGTACAAATGACAATTTAAGCTACACATCCTAATAGGAATATGCCGAGATAGTGTTTCATGGCTAAAGAGGTAGAAACAAATGACCATACTTATGAGTTGCCAATAGTCTTGACTATCATAGATATGCTTAAAGCTTATATTTTAGAGTTTATAAGAATATAAGATTAATGTACAACTTTGATTGACTTTAAGCATCACAATCATTATCAAAGTGATTCGAAGCCTTTTGTTCTTACCCTTGGAGGTTAAATCAAAAATTTTAATTCCAAAGATTGCAGTATAGAATGCAACCTTGAGTCATTTCACTTAATCAGAACCTAATAAATGGATCTAAGCTAGCCTATATGTCATGATATGCAAACCAAATTAGCAAGGAAGGGGGGTTTGATCTTTGGAAATTTGGACAAAAATAAATGAATTGTAAGAAAATGTAATGAAAAGTATTTTTTTGGATTTTGGGACTAGAAAAGCGATAAGATAAAAACAATAATCAAATGGTGATAGTATCCTTTTGAAAATGAGCTTGGCTATCATAGTTCGAAATTGATCTTTGATAGGAGTAGAAATCACTATGTTTCAAATGGTTCTTTCGCCGCGGAGATAAAATTAGTTCACGCCGCGGTGAAATTTTCCCGAAAGGTTTTGCTTGGAATTCTTCATACGTCGCCACGCTGACACATCATCCTTTTGCCATGGTGAACTTCCTGTTGCACCTGTTGACTTGTTGACTTATCATCTTTAGCCTACCCTCCTTGACTCTACTTCTTCTTGAGTCTCCTACAAAAAACAAATGGTAATTTGCAGTATCAATTGTTCTAAGAAAATTAATTTACTGAAATTAATAATAATTTGTAATAATTTTACTCTCAAACTACATAAAGTAAAAGGAGGCACTCAAGAGTCAAATTAAGCATAAAATATAAAAATAAGAGCCAAGAAGTGTAGTAAAAACCATGCAAAATGTCACCAATTTATATAAGAAACTTGGGACCAATCAAATTCCCCCACACTGAGACTTTTATACTCCTGGACAAAGTTTATAAAAGTCAAAGAGACATAAGTGCAAAAGAAAATTCCGACCATGCTTAAAATGAGAGTAGGAAATTGGTAAAATCACTCTCTCAGAAATTAATCCAAGTAGACTGAAAGAGCGCCAAGAAAATAAACACTATAAGAATTTAATCCAAGAGATTGAGCAAAAGAGATTTCACTCAAGGCAAAGTGTTTACTCTTAAATCACTTGTTTTTGGGATAATTTCACTCTAAAATCTGCTTAATCCATTCTCTACCATAAGCTTGTGATAGTTCTACCTCTCCATTATAAGAACTATAATTTCAAAAATCAAGAGGACTTTTCAAGGTTGTAATGTACGGAAGGCTAAATGTTATAGATTGAATGGAAGAATGAAAAAGAATGAGTACATGCACCACAATTACTTATCTCATGAAACAATCTCCAATTATAAGTAAGAAAATATTTACAAAAATAAACATAATTTAACATATTTTTATTACTTTTCTCTTTTGAGAAAATTGTCTACTTTTTGCTTTTTGCTTTTTTTTTTTATTTTTGGAGTTTTTGAAACTCTGTTTCTTTCTTTTCTTTTGTATAGAAACTTTTTTTTTTCAACTTAAGCTAGAGAAGAGATACTCATATAAATTATGAAATATGCATGTCCTCAGCAGAAAGCTCAAAGGGGTTAGCAAAGGTTAAGTGTTTAGGTTAGTGTTTGGGTAATTAGGGTTTGGAAAGAAATGCCTCTATCATATTAACAAAATTTCAGTTCATCAAGCTTTGATTAAGAATTAAAACAAGTTCTAGAGATATGAAATTAAGCAGATACACATAAAATTGAAAGAATTTAGGCCCAAATATCCTTCCGACAAAGGTAGTATCTTAAGGTATAAAAAAAAACACATAATGCTACGTCCTTAGCGTACCCTCACTTGCTTCTCGTGAAAACATCGAAATAAAATTAACCAAAATCGACTATCATTTAAAAAAATAGAATGTATTTTAAAAAAACACAGGGACCACTTTGAAACTTATAAAATCTTTAAGATACAAGAGTGACAAGAATCTAATTAGGGAGAATTATTGGAATGAAGCAATTTTAAAATAGTTTCTGCAAAGAGTATGGCATTGCCGCGACGAAGCCAAGAGTTCGTCGTGGCAAAAAATTAATTTCGCAACGTCGCCGCGGCTAAAAAAGAGTTCGTCGCGGCGAAAAATGACAGAAACATTTGAAACAAGCAATTGGCCTTAATCACCAAGTTCAAAATTTTCACATTACACATAATTGACTTGCACAGGTAGTTAAATGGCCGAAAATGATGCACAATGCATAAACAAGAATTACAAATTGAAACATCCCTCACACTTAAACATCATATTATCCTCAATATGAAGAACAATTAAAATAAGTAAGCAATGAAGGGGAAGTGTAAAGCGGATGAAAACAACAACACATCGAAAGTACAAAGAGAATTATATAAAAATACGGTCAATAAGACATTACAAAATGGAACGGAGTATCTAACAAACTAAAAAGTAAAACAAAAGGAAGGAAAACACAAGAACAAACAACTCGAACTACTCCATAGGGTGATCAGTCCCAGCATCAGAGGGACTTGCTCCCGATGTGCCAGCACCGCGAAGTGGGTCATCTTCATCAGAAGGGAGCTAGAAGTGAAGGTGCTCAGTGAGCAATGCATCCATCCACGGATGATACCGCCGATCTCGATCCTACCGAGCAATCACCTAAAGGAGGGTGTCCCAAAGAGTAGCCAGATCTGTCGAGAGGCCATTGACTCAGCCAGTGAGGGTCTGTAAGATAATGATCCCAGGAGGGGCCGGAGCTAGATGATCATCCTTTCTTGGAACTACAGCGGCAGGGGTTATAACAACATTAGGAAATGGGGTAGAGGAGGGATTGTTTGAGGCAGGTGTACCTAAATAGAGGAGCCGAGTCAAAATAGCTGTCAATATTGAATTTCGGGATGCTGTGGGCCCATAATATGTCTGTGATGAGGTGGGGGAAAGTAAGGGCATTGGTGAGTTTGGTGGTGGTGATGGAGTCATAGAGGGCGGAGGCAATGGCATTAGCTATGTCGACTGGGCGACCAATCATTAGAAGGTAAAGGTACAGGGCTTGTTTTTTCGTGACGAAGGTAAGATGGGTGATTGGTATGATGTTGTAACTGACAAGATGGAGCTAAGGACGAGCTTCGGATCAGATATCAGAATGTTTAAGGTAACGTTGATAGATTTGGGGCTAATGCCAGATGGTACCCTCTGGACAGAGGGTACAAATAACATCGTTCCAAAGATAGCGGTGGATCAACTGATTGTAGTGGTAGCGGAAAATATGAGGGAGGTTGTAATGGTCATAAATGCTAGCTGAGGTGAATGCAATGGGGGCTTTCACACCACAGAAATTAAGTTCCATGGTGTTATGGAATCGGGCATAAGTATAGAAATAGTGAACGAATTTATCGTTGCCCTGAGCCCATGGTTGGACTAATCCAGTAAGCTGAGAGTGTAGTAATTGATGGACAAAGGGATTGTTGAGTGGAGTTAAAGGAAATGGGCACTCTCTAATGAATGGCCTAGCATCTACCTTTGCGGCTAGGTCGGAAAAATCAGAAACAATGCTATTCGAAGAACTGGAATCGTTGGATGAACTAGATAAACTAGTGGGGAAAATGGTAGGAGCGATAGTGGGGAAAATGGTAGGAGCGATAGTGGGGAAAATGGTAGGAGCGATAGTGGGTGAAGTATGGGTAGGGTTTTTAGTTCGAGGCATGTTCCTACAGAAAATAAACATAGAAAAATAAACGAATGAAATAAACAAAATTGACTGAAAGTTATAACCTACTAAGTTTGCCGCAGTGAAAAATTAATTTCACAACATCGCCCCGACAAGCAACAAATACTTGGCTCGCCGCGGCAACAGGATGAGTTGTCACCGCGGTGAAAGCTATAACTCACCACGCTGCAGAAAAATGGATGCGTCGCTATGGTGAATGTGCCCTGAATATATAAAAAACAATAAGGTAGAAACTGGACAAAGGCGAGGACTAGAATTACTTACAAAGGAGAAAGAGAGCTTTGCATAAAAGACCGGCGGATACAAAATGAAACAAGGAGAACAGATGGTGGTCGCAATGAAGTTGGAATGAGAGATATTTGGTGAAGAAGGGGTCAAATGGTCGTGATGAACTAGAGGGAAATATATGAAAAGGAAGAAGGGGGAGTCGGATTGATATAGGTGTGAAGAGTGAAATTACAAAACAGGATAAAAGGAAGATAAAGGATCAAAAGAAAATAAAGGTAGAAGGGAAATTTCACAGGGGTATCTTCCCGTAGATTGGACTTTTTCCACTGTGAAGGTTGCCCGAAGGTGTTTGCTACGGCAATAGAATGAAATCACGTCACGATGAAGGTTACCCGAAAGTGTTCATCGCAACGACAGAATTAATTCATGCCACAGTGAAGGTTCCTGAAGATGTTTGTAGTGACAACAAAATTAATTCACGTTGCCACAGCGACAATTCCCTAGAGGTTCATGTCGCTGCGACAAAGTTTTCCCAAGAGCAAAATAAACAAGATAGAAATGAAAAATTTTACTGAAAAAGACTAAAGTGGATACTCAACTCACTTAGAATGTATATGCAAAGTCTTTAAGCATTAGAAAACAAAATGCAATTCATCCATTTACATCAATTTCCTCAAACATGGAAGATGTATCATGCATCAAGTTAAAACAAAGGAGATGAATTATTGAATTAAAATTGCATAAACTGAAAACTAACCTAGGTCCTACTGAAATGGTTTCTCCCCTACACTTATTCAATATACTAATGCATCCACAATGCACATGCAATCACAGAGCAAAAGTAAGTAGTACGTGAAGGAGGAGAAATAACCTGATGACTACGGAGGATCTTGTGTCTCCTGGTGGACGTTTGGCATATAGCTATACTGTGGTAAGGCAACTTGGCCACTTGCCATGTCGGTATTATCTTCCACACTTCTCAGTTCCCCTGAAACATTAACAGAAAACTCTTCTTCCAAAGGGCCATCAGTTACAATCAAGGCATTCAAATGTTTCATTACGGAGTTAGAGTAAACATGTTGAAATTCAAACTCAAAGCATGCATCATCTATAACAACATCAAGCATGTTAACTCCTCAAAGTGAATAATCCTCATGGGGGTGTTTCATAGCTTCATACATGAATAATCCTCATGGGGGTGTCAACATCCCCTACCTCCATGGTGATTGTACCTTCTTTCATGCTAATCATTGTACTAAAAGTCCTTAAGAAAGGTCGACCGATAATTAAGGAAGTGTCCTGCATAACTTCTGAAGACATGTCAAGTACATAGAAATTAGCTAGAAAAACTAAACCCTTTACCTGAACCAAGATGTACTTTATGATGCCCACCAGATGACTAAGAGATCGATCAGCCAATTGCAACACTACAAATTTAGGCTTAAGACTCTTAACACCTAATGCTGTATAGACAGACTTAGGCATCACATTGATTGTCGACCCTAGATCTAACAAGGCCCTTCCTATGGTAACTTTTCCTATTATGCACGGGATGGTGAAAGATCCAGGATCTTAACACTTGACAGGTACTTGTGGTTTAAAAAGGGCGGACACATTTGAGATGACTTGTACTCTTTCATTGGGTCTAAACTTTCTTTTGTTTATGCACAAGTCCTTGAGATATTTAGCATATGCAAGAACCCTTTTCACTAGGTCAAGCAAAGGGATGTTGACTTCTACTTTTCTAAATAAGTCAATGACATCTTTTTCATGTTTACAATCACTCATCCTTTTGCTAAGCAAATATGAATTCGGAAAGGGAAGGTCTTTTATACTTACCTCTTTATCGGTTGTTTCCTAGGTTTTTTGCTTGCTTGATTCTTGGTGGCTTTCAAATTTTGCTTTCTTGCTCTTCAATTACATTGACCCCCTTTCAATCAAAAGTGCTCATTCCTTGGAACTTTCTGATTTCTTCATTCTTTCATGTGTTGAAGGAAATTCTTCATTCTTGATCTCCTCTTCATCTTCTCCCTCATCTTTATTGCTGAACCTCACTTGTTTCCCACTTTGGAGCATTATGGCATTCAAACTCTTAGGGTTCATAACAGTGTTGGAGGGAATGGTTCCACTACTTCATGCTTGGTTCTCACTCATATTATTGGACAATTGAGTAACAAAAGAGTTGATATTTTCAGCTTTCGTCTCCCATTGCTCCATTCTTTTTTCCAGAGCGTTGAACCGAGCAACATTCTTTGAAGAGTCTTGCTGAATTAGAGAAGCTATGGCATTGAACTGATTATTGTTAGAATTTCTCTCCTCCTTCATTAATGCCATCATATTGTGCAGTAGTTGGTTAGTGTCCTCCTTTGGTGGGACAATCAGAGCTTGTTTTTGGTTTTGAAACTCGTTTGTGGAGGTACCATTTCCTACTCCTTGTTGAAATCTATTTAAGCCCCTTCCCTCTTCATTCCTCCAACTAAACGTAGGATTTGCCTTCCATCCTTTGTTATAGGTATTAGAATAGGGGTCCTATTTCTAATTGGTCAGACCCTGATATACTGTAGACACCTCTTCATAACGACCGGGGCAAACATTGGATATGTGCATTACTGACCCACAAGTATCACAACTGGGTGCAGTAAGATCCATAGAAGATTTCGGCAATGCACATTCATATTCTTCAGTTCTGTAGTGATGAACGATAATTGTGAGTTCACTCTATTCTCCAAGGAGTCAACTTTAGACTCCAAGCTCTCCATTCTTTTGGATTGGGCTGTTGAAGTTCCCAACTTATGTACTCCTCTACTTTCCCTAACACAATATTGTTGATGTTCAAGGCCATCTTCTTGATAAGATCCCATGTCTCTATAGCTGTAAGTTCAATTAATGAACCTATCAATGCCGCATCCAACATACCTTTATCTTGACTTTTCATCCCATCATAAAAATATTGCACTAACTGCTCATCAAGTATCTGGTGATGGGGACATCTAGACAATAGATCTTGGAAGCGGTTCTAATAATCATAAAGGGACTCATCATAACCCTGATATGTTGAATAGATCTCCTTCCTTATCGATGAAGTTCTGGAGGATGGAAAATATTTTTCAAAGAATGATTTCCTCAAATTTGCCTAACTATGGCAGGCGTTCGCCACATGCCTTGGGAGGCTCATATACCACTCCCAGGCTTTTCCTTCCAGTGATAGGTGAAAAACCTTCAATAGTTCTTGATTAAGTGAGGCTCCCACTAGCTTCATACTCTGACAGATCAGGGACAAAGATTACAAATGCATGTAGGGATTCTCTCCTGTCAATCTATGAAATTTAGGAAGAGAGTTAATGAGTAATCCTTTAACTTCAAAATTAGGACAAGCAACAGTAAATGGGTCATAATTAACATTAGAGGTAGTTGCTTCCCTAATGGTCCCCCTTCTTTGATTTCCATTATTCTCTCCAACTCGCCCATGCTCCCCATTTCCTCCATTATCACCATTTCTAGGTTGGTTAACATGAAAGTTAGGGTTTTACAGGAAAGCTAGGTTCTCAGCCATTATCACTCTTTCTATCGAATCACTGTAACTGCCCAGTCCACCCGTTTATAGATATTGTCGACTTTGAGCCTTGGCCTCTCGGGCCTCGCGTCCTCACGGTTTTGTTCCTCCCCAAAGTCTATTCCCGACTTCCATAGAAAAAACGCGTTTATAAGGGAGAGGTTTCCACATCCTTAAAGACATGCTTCGTTCTCCTCTCTAGCCGATATGGGATACCTGGACAGGAGAACGAAGCATGCCTTTAAGGATATGGAAATCTCTCCCTTGTAGATGCGGTTTTCCCATAGAAGCTAGGAGTAGGCTTCGTGGAGGAACAAAACCGTAAGGGTGCAAGGCCTAAGAGGCCAAGGCCCAAAGTGGACAATATTTACAAGCAGGTGGACTGGGCTGTTACATTTGGTATCAGAGTCAGTACCCGAGTGGTATGCCAGCGCAGACGCTGGGCCTCCTAAGGGGGGTAGATAATTAGAGGTATCCCATATCGGCTGGAGAGGAGAATGAAGCATGCCTTTAAGGATGTGAAAACCTCTCCTTTATAGATGCGTTTTCCCCATAGAAGCTGGGAGTAGGCTTTGGGAAGGAGAAAAATTATGATGGCGCGAGGCCCGAGAGGCCAAGACCCAAAGCGAACAATATCTGCAAGCAAGTGGACTGGTCTGTTATACTCACTCTCACTACTTAGTTGACTAGACTCTACTTCAACAACTACCTTACTTCTCTCTTTTTCTTTCCTCTCCTTTCTAATCTTCCTCAAATGTCTCTCAATTTCAGGTTGGAAAGGAAGAAGTTTAGCTCTCCAAGACATGCACAGGAACAATTCAAATGAAAAGAAGATGTAACAAAATTTACTCACAAACCCACAAAGTCAAATAAATTATGAGATGTGATGGATGCAAGTGTATGGGTGTGTAAAAGTATGTGTTAGAGTATATATGCAAATAAAGTATGTATGTATAAACCAAGAAGCAATCAAAGAAATGTTCAGAACTGTGCGAGTGTAAAATTGGTAAGTATGAAAATTGCAAAAAGTTCAGAATCCTATTTGTTTGTGTTTTCACAATTCTATACTAAAGAAAGAAAATGAAATCCTATACTATTGACAAATATGAAACTAAACTATTTAAAATGCAGTCTAAACAAAGGTTCCTAATCTCACTTAGTAGCAAAAATGACAAAAGCTAACCTAGAGAACCAATTGCTTGGTTCACCAGCAATGGCGCCATTTTGATTCGAAACCTTTTGTTCTTACCCTTGGAGGTTAAATCAAAAGTTTTAATTCCAAGGATTGCAGTATAGAGTGCAACCTCGGGTCGTTTCACTTAATCAGAACCTAATGAATAGATCTAAGCTAGCTTATATGTCATGATATGCAAACTAAATTAGCAAGGAAGGGGGGTTTGATCTTTGGAAAATTGAACAAAAGTGAATGAATTGTAAGAAAATTTAATGAAAGGTATCTTTTTTCGATTTGGGGAATAGAAAAGCGATAAGATAAAAACAATAATCAAATGGTGATAGTATCCTCTTGAAAATGAGCTTTGGCTATCATAGTTCGAAATTGATCTTTGATAGGAGTAGAAATCAGTAAGTTGCAAATGGGTTAACCTTAAAAAAACTCTTTAAGCCCAAGGTCTTAATTAATGAACTCAATTTCTTAAGGCCTTGTTGAATGTCCAAGAAGTGTAGTAAAAACCATGAAAATTTCACCAATTTATATTAGAAACTTGGGTTCAATCACAAAGTGATAACATTAAAATACCGGTTGGTGTTATACGATAAAAAGAGTCGTCCGCCTCTTTATTTGGATGAATAGGGACAAAGATGGTTGAAGGCCAAAATTGATTGGAGATGTTACTGATAAGTGAAATTGATCTGTATTAAGAATTAAGTGACGTAAGAAAAATGAATGAATTTGGTGGATCAACACCAAAGGTATGGAATTCAGTGAGATAGACATAATAGTTAAGCGCACTGAAACTATAAAGATGTAAACTATAAAGGAAATGATGAAATGTTTTTAAGAGTATCACGTTCCCAAGGTGCGCTTTAGTGCAAGATGTGCTCAGTTTAGAATAAAAAAAGCAACTAAGCTTGAATTGTATTGGTTCATATTAGGTTATTAAGAACCGAACCATTGACTTATGAGTTAGTATCACTAACAAAGATGTCTCAGATTCATAATGTGTTATATGTGAATATGCTAAGAA
>JANSVA010086650.1:0-11182 GCA_025504915.1 Erythroxylum reticulatum
GATTTATATTACTTGTCGACGAGGTGCACTTGCCTCTAATTGGTCTAGATAGAATTTAATTTATATTGTTTTGTTTAGACCGCAACAATAATATGTAAAATCAATCTCAGATGTTCAGCATGTTCTTCTCTACTTTTTGAATACGCCAAAATGTCATCAATAAACACATCACAAAGTGATCCAGGTAGGGCTGAAATACCTTATTCATCAATGCCATAAATGCAACTAGGACATTAGTTAACCTAGATGGCATTACTAAGAACTCAAAATGCCTATACCTGCTCCTGAAAGCACTTTATGGTACATCAACCTCTACTATCCTTAGCTGATAATGCCCAGACCTCAAGTCCAACTTAGTAAACACTTGAGCTCCTTGCAACCAATCAAACAAATCATCAATTATAGGCAATGGGTACTTGTTTTTCACTGTGAACTAATTCAGTTGCCTATAATTGATGCACAGTCTCAAAATTCCATTTTTCTTCTTTACAAATAAAACTAGAGCTCCCTAGGGTAAAACACTAGGTCTGATAGAACCTTTTTCCAGCAACTCCTGTAATTGAGCCTTTAACTCTTTTAATTCCATAGGTGTCATCCTATATAGAGGAATAGACATAGGAGTAGTACCTGGAACCAAGTCGATTGTAAACTCTGTTTCCCGATCTGGAGATAAACTAGATAACTTGGTGGGAAACACATCCAAGAATTCCCTAATAACAGGAATGTCCTGCATATTTTACTCAGCTCGAGTATTAACAACGTGGGCCAGATAAGCCTCATAGCCTCCATGCATCAACCTCAAAGAACTCATGAATGAGATCAGTCTGGCTGGCACTACCTGGCTAATACCTTTGAAAAATGCTCTCAGCTGATTAGGAGATTCTAAGATTACCTCTTTTGTATAGAAGTTCATAATGGCCCTATAGGCAGTGAGCCAATCCATACCTAGGATAACATCTATCTCCTTCAACTGTAATATAATCAAGTTTGCTTTTAACTCTGCCTGATCAATTCAAATCAAACACCTCTTACAGACTTCCCCAATGATGGTGGTACTACCTATCGGTGTACTCACATCTAATTCATATCCCGATAACTCTTTATCACAATTCGGCCTAGATGTCATATACGATGTAATAAAAGAATGCTTAGATCCAGGAACTAGCAATGCAAAAGCCTCAAATGTAAATACTAATAACTCACCTGTAACGACATTCAGAGAATCTTAAGCCTCCTGTCTAGTCATGGCATAAACTCTGGCTTGGGACTGTGGTCGATTGCTCTGCACCTCAGTCCTAACCAAAGGACTCCTAGAACTCATCCTGCCTCTACCATGGTCTCTCTGTCTAGATCCACTGGCTTGACTGTGTTGAACCATATTTTCTATTGCCATACTTCCTCTCCTACCAAATTGTACTTCAAATACCACAAAATAATCCCTGATCTGATGATCAAGTGAGCCGCACCGAAGGTAGGCTCCTGTCAACCTCCAACATTCACAATTGTGCTTTTTTCCACAATGCTCACAAGTTGGCAACTGACCTGATATTGCACCTCTATTGTTACTAGACTGACCAAAACTACTTCTCTGTCTGAATCCCGACTATTTAGATCTAGTCGGTGGTCTGAAGGCCCAGTTCTGACACTTACTGAATCTTCTGCCAAAACTGCCTTGACATTCACTGGGTCTCTTCTGTCTAGACTCTGATCCATTCTTAGTCCGACTCTCCTTCAACAAATACTCAATGCGGATCGAGGTAGCTCGTAGTTTCGTAAAACTACCCAGATTAGAAATAGCTAACCTTATTTAGATCTCCATGTTTAGTCCATCTTCAAATCTCCAACAATTATCTTTGTCAATAGGAATTAAGGCAGTAGCATATCCTATCAGCTTATTGAATTTGACCTCATTTTTTTCTACAAACAAACTGCCCTGCTTCAAATCCAAAAATTCCTTCTTCTTTCTATCTATGTAGATTTTGGACATATAATTCCTCTTGAAGACTCTTAAGAAGTCTTCCCATCTCAAACTACAAGGCCTGGTGGTACTGCCTAGAATAGTCTTCCACCACTAGTAAGCTGGGCCTTGCAAGAAGGAAACAGTATAGTTGAACCTCTCATCCGACTCACATTTCATCTGACTAAAGACTCTCTATGTTCTCTCTAGTCATCCCTCAACCTTTACAGGGTCTATACTTCTGTAGAAGTCCACAGCTCCCTGCTTTCGTTGTTTATCGTACCTCCTTTCCCTTTTCTAGAAAATTCTTAGAGGCATTCTCTCATGTCGAGACACAGACGACTCTCTACTAGCTCTTTCTGATCTTAGGTCAGCTAAGTGTTCCGCTTTATCACTAATGGCAGATGACCTATAATAAACAATAACTTCAATTACCATCCAAAATTTTCACAACATTTCATACCTAACATTCCTATATATCCCTATGGATGCCAACCATGCTCTAATACCACCAACTTTAACATCCCAATCCTGCTCGACACATATATGTACGCCATATGGCCACACATGCATATGCTCAACATAATTGGCATGTTAACTATTTCACCTTCACCATACAGCATGGCTTCATAAATAAAATCACAAATAACACATTTTATAAAATCCAAAATTTTCCTCATTTTATTTCACAAACCATCATTTACAATGTAGCATTATCCGTCATCCATATTTATACAACATCATCCTATAAGCGTTTATAGCTTAGTCTACAAAGTATATAACATACATGAGGAATTAACAAAAGTTAAAAACAAAGACTAGTTCTTCAGTCCCAATTGACCCACCTTTGAGCCATACTTTTTCTTCAAAAGTTGTACAAAAGCACTTCTAATGCAGTCTTCGAAGCTAAGTCATCGCTCTCTCGAACCTGAAATTGTCAACAATTGATAATCATGTTACCACATAATTCACATCAACTTGTCTATCATCAAGTAATATCATAAAACACTTTATACACAATGGTCACATTTCAATCACATAATCCATTCAATTCAACATTTCATTACAATTTTGCTGAACCCACTCATCCATAAATTCTTACATCATCATGCAAGAAAAAGTCTCGAAATATTGCAATCATTTACTTTATTCATATCATGTGTGAATGCAATGTTTATGAGACTCACATTCATTTTTACATTGTTATGACTAGGTGTCTTTTCACTATCCCGTATCTGTTGTGGATATCAAGCTCTTTAATACTGTCCCTTTACAAATTGAGCCTTAGGCTCTTTCCACAGATGTCTAAGCTTTAAGCTATTTTTTACTAGTGACATTAATCACAACTGCCTTTATATTTCATGCATTGGAATGAAATGCATTCCACAAATTCAATCATTATACTCATTCAGTAACATTCACATTTATCATCGAACTTTTAGTCCGGTATTCAACATTTAAGTTGAGAAACAAGTAGTCAATCACATTCACATTCAAGTAGCACTTCCAATGGGTTTTACATATATCAAAACGCTTTGGACAAGTATAGTCCAAAATTTAGAACACATTTATCATATATCAAATTTAGTTTAGTAATAAACAAAGCAAAGTAAAGTGAAACCATCTTAGGTTACTCACAATTGCTTCCTTTTGCTTATTTCCTTGAAGTCCTGACAATATCTGGAGGCGGCTGCTCCACGTGTACTTCTATATGCAATCATACACATTTCATATTACTACATTGCTCATTTAATTGAATAAATACATATAAAAATGTATCATGTATTATGCATGTTCAAATGACAAAGTCCCAGGTATATTTCTGTAATAATCTGATGTAAACATCCATTTTACTCTAAATGTTCCAGAATTCAAACACTAATTAACCATTCCAGCTTTTTCCTCAAATTAGAATTTCAGGTCCACTTTACATGATCATTAAAATCAAGAAAATGGATTATTTATAAATAGTTTATCCTAAACAATTGTTCCCCTATGTCTTAAGTGTCTAATAACACCAAGATCATACAATTTGATTCAGTATACTGAAAGTTATTCCCAAAGCATTTCAGATTGTTCTTAAACTGAAACAGAACTCTTAACTTAACTTCATATCAGATTTTGAAAATCTTAGAGATATAATTACAATTCAATTTCTTCAAGAAAGTTGTATTTATATGTCTCTAGTTTAATTTGAATCAATAATAAACTCATTTGGAGATCTAAAGATGAAGAAATAATCAAAATACCAAAGCATGTTTAGTGAAAGTTCTCCAGTTCATAACATTCCAACACATTTCCTCATTTGCATCCTAAATCCATTAATCCAATCTTTCTCAAATGAATTCAGATGGATTTAAATTTCATGTAGAGGAAGAACAATATATTATGAATCTATTGGTTTAAGTTTCAAGTCATTTGGAGTTTGGATGAAAAAGTTATAGCGAAAAGACTCAAAGTTGTTTAGTTTCAGGAAACCTTTAAGTGCACAATTGTACACTCCATTATTTTCTAGATTTTGCGGCACTTCTTCTCTTCTTCTTCCTCTCTTATATTACTTAATCCAAAATCTCTCTACACCATTTATAACATACATTCTCTGCATTTCTACTCCCATTCCAAGTCAACTTGCTCTAAAAATAACTTAAAATTCAAAATTCAACATAAACATCAAAAACAAAGTCATATACGGACTTCTCACCATTTTCTGCGCTTGTTTCATTTCCTGCACTTTTCATTTTTCCTGCCCTCTTTCACCATTAATTTCACTCCAAAAACACAGAACCTAATTCTAGTTTTTGCAGTTGTCTACTCCTCACATTCACATTAAACTCAGATTCTCACACTTTAACGCACACTTTCTGCACATTTCAACTTTACTAAATTCTCATTTAACTGATTTTTAACATCACCGAAGCTATCCTTCTTATACACCTCATGCATGAATTCATTTTCAATCATCAAACTCATTTACATTATCCATAAAAACTTAAAACACAACTTACTTGTTTCAGAAAAATTCCCAATGGTGAGAGTGAAGAGTGGGGTTTCGATGGATAGGGAAAGAAAACAACAAGAATAGGTAGAAACAAACACCAACTGGGTTGAAATATTTGCATGTAAAGGATAACACTGATGTAAGAGTCAAAATCATTATTTCTGTGATGAGGGTTCAGTGGCTTTTGGTGAAGACCAAGCAATCTGAAAAATAAACAATGAGCTACAGTAATTTGCCTTCCAACACACGTACTTACTTCTGTTAATATCACATTGACATATTGCTCCAATGCATGTGGGCCATTTGTTATCCATATAAGACTGCTACATGTCACAATGTCATTCATCTATTTTTTCTAGTCCAAAATACCCAAAAAGTTTCGAAAATTTCCTAAAATTTACTGAAAATTATGAAATAATCATCATATATTCCAAATAAATTTTCGACACAAATAATCCATGATTCACATTTTAATCACATTTATAAATTAATTATACCCGAAAAATGTCAATGAATGCACATACAATTATTTAATATATTAAAAATAAATTTTCACATGTATGTGAATTCTCAATTATGGATAAGCATGCAATGCACTTCTAATTTCTCAATGTCCTCTCATATTCACTATTTTGGGATTCTAGCCCCTAACATGGGATGTTACAAAACATGCATTCAGGAAGTTTCACTTAACAGATAGTCAAGTGAAAATAGATAGTATTAGAGCAAGTTCCTACTAAAGAGAATATTGTAGATCCTCTCACTAAGTCATTTTCTCATAAGAGACATGATCAACATATGGATGGATATGATATTAGATATATAGATAATTGGCTTTAGTATAATTGCGAGATTTTTAATTTATGCCTTTGCAACCAATCAGTTGGTTGTAATTTGATGTATGACATTATTATTTAATTAATAAAAGACATTCTTTATCTTTGTGTATTAAGTTAATTACATTTGATGTTTTAATACCAAAGGTAAAATCCCTTGATTAATTATTATGTAATTGAAATTATGATCATATCATAATTTTGAGATTCAATTTACATTTATGTATTATTTCTAAATATTTCTAGTTGCAGTTTTATTAAGATGGGATATTGTTGAGACGGTAAAACTAGCACACATTATATTTCTTTCTTATTAAGAAAGTAATTAATCTAATAAATTAAAGTATAGAGATACTTAAAATAATATGTGAGTGATTATTAAAGAATAAGTCACTAAACTGACCCGACTATGAGAATCCTAATTGGAATATTACTTATGTGTTTGTGAATTTCCTCATAATGATGATTGTATGATTTCTCCTTAGACTTGAGGTTACCAAGGTATCTCATGTAGGAGTTACTATTTTTTTATTCTACTTATGAACTATCCTAGGATAATTTAGTTGGTAGTATTTAGATGCAGTATAAACTATACAAAGATAGTTGAGTAAGTCAATAAAGGATTCGTTACTTCAAAGTAATTAAAGAGAATGTTCTACTATTCTTAATAGTAGTGATTTATGGAATTTTCTGGCCAGAGTGAATTGACATTTAAAAAGTCATTTTCAAATATCAATTACTAATTAGAATAAACAAACATGATTGGAAGAAAAGAGTAGACACTATATCCATAATTTGTCCAATTGGATCATTGGATGACGAAAGGATTAAATTATACATCATAACCATCTATGGACAAGTTAAGTCAAACTATTTTGACATTCCTAATATTTGGGTGGTCATGACATGTTGCCAGACATCAATCTTGATCTAATTAAAGATAAATTAAAATTAATTTATCTCATTCTAATTGTGAATTAGAATTAGAATTTATAATCATTACCAATGTATTAAGAATCTAATAGGGCACACATTAAAGAGCATCTTGTAAAGGAAAAATCAATTTTAATTAAGTTTGACTTAATTATAAAGTTTGAGAAACATTAGAGATCAAATATGAGATATTTGATTTTGTAAAAATTAAATTAATTATAATTAGAGTATGACTTTAGTCATAATTAAGGAATTGAATTTTAATAAAAATTACAAAAACCTAATGCTTTTTCTACAAATAGGAATAAGCATCAAGGAGCTAGCACTCTTACTTTATTCCTCTCAAAGTGATGAGAAGTTGCTCTGTGGATACCATTAGAGGTTGGACAAGTGAATAACTTGTGGTTAACACGACAAAAAACTTTCAAAGGATTTCAACAGGAAAACAAATCTGGTATGATTTCTTATTTTACAATACATGTTTTATTATTTAAGTTATTTAATTATCGAGATCTGAATAGAAACTGTAAAAATTTTATTTTTCACCGCATCTGTGGTTTGATCACTGCTGGTTTCCAACAAGATGTTATTGTGAGAATGACAAGTCTTAGCTCTATGAAGGAGATGCAACAACTAATAGGGTGAATCACCAACTACTTGCAATTCTTGCCTAAGTATAACAAACAAATACTTATTGCTTTTTAAAACTTTTATGAGGTCAAAGGAATTTAAGTGAAATGATGAATGTGATCAAGCCTTCAAACATCCAAAAGGAATACCTACAACTCTACTCTCTATTATCTACCCTTTTCATAATTGAAAAATTATATATGTATATTATTGCACCATCAAAAGTCATAAGTTTTGTTTTTGTGAGGGAGGAAGACAATAGATAAAGGCTTGTATTAAGACCCTATTTTAATCCCTATGACAACCTTATGACAAACTTAATGTTGTGAAAAAAGTTGTATAAATCCGATTCATCAAAGCATTTACTTGAGCCAGTTTGTCAAATACGTTTAGATACACTAGTCAAAAGAATTAAAAAATAAAATAAGAGTATGAGCTTTTATTATGTTTGGTAAATTTGGTAATTTATTTTTTGGCTATAAAGCCTCTTGCTTTACACAAATTCTTAATTAGTGATAAGCTAAATCTAAGGAGAATATTATATCAAAGAAGAATACTTAAGGAAATCCCATTTTAAATATATTATTTCAAATTACATATGCAATAAGGGTAGATTTGGAACAAATTCCTAAGAAGCATAATATATTGTGGCAGATTTGTTAGCAAAAATGGGTGCTAATTGTAGGGCTACACATGGTACCACTATGGAAGGACTAACATTCAAGCTTATAAGGAGATATATAAATTTGTTGAGGAAGGCACAAAGTAGGAATGAAAAACGGTATTACACCAATATATCTAAAAAGGAGAGATGCTCAAAGAAAAAAAACGCATTTGATCTGTTCGACAGCTAAATATGGACAATTATACCAAAGATCTTACATATTTCCATACTTACGGGGAAAAGGGTAGTAACAACCTCTCAATCTTCATAATGTATACTAAGAAAAAAAAATTTGCATTAAGTGAAGAAAAGCCTCAAGGATATTAGAAAAAGTATGCCTAAGATCACATGAAAAGATGACATAAGTGTTAAAGACATGCAAACCTTCACTAGAGACTTACTGGACCCTACATCAATTTCTTATCCAATCTCTTTCGCCTAGTGGGGAATGGATATCCTTATAACCTTTCCTTTGGCAAGAAGGTAGGTCAGATTAGTAGTTATCGCTATAGATTACTTCACTGAATGAGTGGAAGCTGAAGTATATGCAACTATCACAAGTGGAATTATTGAAAATTCCTTAGAAGACAATATCATTTAAAGATAGATGAAATTTTGTTTATCTTAATCATCAATAACAAATAATAGTCCACATTAAGAAACTTAGGGCTTTCTATGAAGGGATCTGAGAATTATGCATTTGGTAGCATACCTTTAGACCAATAGCTTAGCCTAGGTAACCAACAAAAGTTGAGTAAGCAAAAGGGGCAGATGAAATAGACTTAGGTCTCATTTAGTAATCAGTAAAGAAAGAATTGAAATAAAAAATAGAAGTGGGAATGGAAAGTAAGAATCAAAATATATTTATGCTAGTTTTTGGTATCAAATATTATGAATGATAATGAGAAATTTTATATTCATATTCAGTTATTATATGATTTTTTTAAATGTTAAGATATTTTATTTTGGTCATTATTTGTATTTTGATATATGTGGTATATCTTTTATGATAAGGAGTTGACTTGGTATAGGATTCTACTATCTTAGATTATGTAGTATTCTTGGAAGCTAAGATAGTGTGGAAGGAAGGAATCCTGCATGAGATAGAATCCTAAAGAAGATAGGATTTATTGGAGATAAACATGTTTTTCTTAGAGACAAACATATAGACGATTTATCAGAGATTGATTTGATTTTGGTAGTTGCATTTCTTTGTGCTTTCATGAACAATTACACGATCTATATATTGATTTTTGCAACTGATTATATGTTCTACCTATTGATTTATATTGCTACATTTTGGGAGGTTTTGTAGAGATAACATATACGTTTGGCAATATACTTTTGTTTGTATAAGGAGTCTATCAGGTGAAAAATATTTCTTCTATCAATCTATATTTACATACGCGTTTTATGTGCTTCTATGATCAATTAAATGTTCCATTGAGGATTTGTGTGACTACTGTGCGAGAGTTTCTCTGGTGATCAACCTATAAAGTTTACAACAGATTTTTGATGGCCGACTTCCTGAGATTATGGTTTCATATGATTGCACATACAGGGGAGTGTTCTATAACTCAAGTGTTCTTTTGTTACTTGTAATTCTTGATTTAATCACTTGAGATATTACTTGTCTTTTTTATTATTAGTTGGTTCAAAAATTCTCTGTTGAGGTTAACATGATGTGATCATATTATTGGGTGTAAGATAATTTTCAAAGGTGTAAGTACGAGTGAATAGCGTTAAGGAGTAAGTGGTGTCGACTTCATAATAACTTTGTGTAAGACTATTGTATTTAGGTAAAAGTTGATTAATCTAGGTGAGGGCCCTACAGCCGTAGGTCGAGAGTGTCAAACTGCGTTAACAAATTTCATGTCTTGATTTATTTGCTTCTCAATAAATTTTTCTAATTGTTATTAAATTTTGAAAAAATTGTAGTTGTTAATCCAGTTACTATCTGATAAGTAATTGTTAATTTCAGTTTGAAGCAACTGCGACAGAATAGGAATTTTCTTGGGTTTTTAAATTTGTATCGGAGCAAGGTTCACCTCATCAAAACTTGGTGTGTCAAGTTGGAGTAGATTAGTGTTTCACACGTATGGCTAGTAGAGAACACTACAAGAAAATTCTAAATTACTGATGGAAAATTCTCTACGAAAAATTTTTTGTAGGTAATTAACAACGAAAATTGATTTCCATAAGTAAATTTGTTGAGAAAAAAGTTTTTTGTGACAAAATTTTGTCGTTAAAGTGCTTTGTCGACGGAAGTTAACAACGAAAGAGTGAAAATCATCAAAAAAATATTTTGGTAGGTGAATTTACTATGTAAATGGACTCTGTAGGAAATCACCTTTCCCTATGAATATTCCCTACGAATCCCCTATGGAGCTAAGTTTTTCCTACAAAAGTTTTTTTTTATAGGTGAATTTATTACATAAATGGACTCGGTAGGCAATCACCTTTCTGCAAGGATTCCCTACGGATCCCTTACGAAATGGTTGTTCCACAGGCAATTTACTTACGGAAACGCCATTTTGTTAGAAAATTTCAATCGCTCGTACACGTCTCTCACCTTTAACATTTTTTATTTGTTACCCAAGGGCATGTTTGGTTCATAAGAATAGGAATTTTATTCCTGCTATATTCTTAAAATTTAAATAATCCTTTGTTTGGTTAAAAAAAATATCAGAATATTTAATCCTAAGATTAGGTATTCCTCAATTTTTAGGAATAGCTAAAGATCATTAAAAGATGTCTTTAACTATTCCAAGAATAGAGTTATTTGTTGAAGACTTTTTTCTCTTTATGATAAGAAGAAAATTAATAATAATAAGGAATTTAGTAATATTAATAATATTAAAATTAGGAAGAAGAAGAAGAAAATTAATAATAATAACAAGTATTTAATAATAATAACAAAATAAAATATAATTAATAAAAAACTAAAATAAATAACAATAACAATAAGTATAAAATTAATAATAATAATAAGAAGAAGAAGAAGAAGAAGAATAAAAATAATAAAATAATAATAATAATAATAATAATAATAAGATAATAATAATAATAATAATAATAATAATTTTAATATTAATAATTTTAATATTAAGAAGAAGAAGAAGAAGAAAATTAATAAGAATAATAAATTATTAATAATAAAAAAA
>JANSVA010086699.1:0-11179 GCA_025504915.1 Erythroxylum reticulatum
TGTAACGAACAAAAACCAAGTCATTCAACCTCTTATACTCCAATCTATTCCTTTTCTTTGAGTGGATAAATTCAAATATGCTCCAGTTTCATTCACACCCTGTTGCACTAACACATTGACTTAAAATTTGAATTGCAAACCTTTTCAATTCTTGAACACCATTTCTGAATCGATCCCACCAAGAAACTTTAAGTTATAAGATAATAAAAGTAATGTTATAAAAAAAATAAAGCCATAATTAATTTTCAACAAATAAGAAAAAGGAAATAACTAATACCTGGAGAAAGTTTTTCTCTTTGTCGAATAGCAATAAGCATTCCAAAATCCCCATAAGATAACTTGTAAAGCTTTATTTGTGAGCTTAAAAGATCTTGCATCACGTCAATGCTAATAATTGTTGTAATTGTTAAAAGCATTCCTCTATTAACTTCAGTTTACTTTGTAAGATCCAGTTTAAAATACACACTAGGATTCAAAAATGCCCTAGCTGCAAACAATGGAGAAGAAAGTTGTCTTTCCCTTCTCTTATTGATGATTGAAAGATATGGTGTGTATAAAGAAGCTCTATTTTTCATATTGGCCTTGATTACTTCCGTCACTCTCTCCATGGCATCAAAAATATAACACATTGTTGTCTTTTCTTCACTATCAGCCAAGCAAAGCACCATCACCAAAGGTTCAGAAACTTGGATAACAAATTGACATTAAGACCAAAATTCTCTATCTTCCAGTATAATATTACAAACCTCCACTCCAGCATTAGACTTAGCATGCTGAGATGCAATCCACTTATCACTTGTAAACATTTTTCTTAACTCCTTTATCGAAACAAAAGAATAAAGTGATAAGAAATTTGTGGCAAATCTTGTCACAGTAGGACAACACAAATTTCTACCATTGGTAAATTCCTTTCTCATCAAATTCAATACCCGTGCACGATTACAAATGAACTTTGTCACCTTTTTAGCTTTCTGTATAGTCTCATCAATAACAGGAAAATACCTAAGATCTCCTATATTCTCTAGCATTAGGTCAATGCAATATGCAACACAAAGAGTCTAAAAACATGAATTATATGTATTCTGCAACCTTTTTTGCCGCTTTATAAACGGAATCATTGTCAGTAATAAACTGAACAATGTTTTCCGGCCCTACTTCATTCACAACTTCATCAAATATCCCAAACAATTTCTCGGTATTTCTAAGAAGGCCAGATGCATCAATAGATTTCAAAACATAGAGTCATTTGAAGAATAAATCAAAAAATTTATAATAGGCTCTTGTCTCCTATTTATCCAACCATCACACATAATTGAACATCCATAAGTACCCCAATTCACTTTTCTTTTAGCCAAATAACTTCTAATTTCATAAATAGCACAACTCAAAAGTTTACCTCTTAAGTCATCAATGGAAGGACCTTTGTATCTTGGACCATAAGAGGCTATTGCATCCATCATAGGTTGATAATAATAAGACTAAGAAGCATTGAATGACGAACCTGTATCATACCACCATCTAGCTACTACCATATCGACATTGTGAGTCGTATTTCTTGATTACATTGCACTACGAATTGAAGGTTGGGCTCTAGGAGTTGGTCATTTTGCAAAGAACTAGTCACCTGCCTTCTTCTCTTCCTCACATCAGATTCAGGTACTTGTTCTTAAGCCTGAGATTGAACACTACCAGTACCACTACCACCACTACCATTACCACTTCCACCTTTAACATTTCCAAAATTACCTTGAAAATTAAAAAACGAACTTCTACTACCAATTTTAAAATTCAACATTTCCCTTCTACCTCTCTCATATTGATATTCATCAAGAAATGTTTTCATCTGCCACTTCACATCATGACTTATTTTTTTACAAGGTTCAACATCACCTTTAACTCCAGCTAAATATTTTTTTAATCGGGGAATTTCTCTACCTTTCAAATGCTTGTTACAAAACAAGCAAATGGTATGGTTCCTCATACCAGGAACCGATGCAACATGAGCCCAAGCTGGATCAATGAATACTGAAGTGGGTTGATCAGGAGTACTTGAACTTTCTTCCATTTATAATTACACATAAAAATAAATAACACATAATTTCAGTGCACAATATGCATATCCCTCTTATATAATGTAACTCATTTCTAATTTCAAAAATTTCCAATTCCAACAATCACAAAACATTAATAATTCCATTTTCATTTACAACAATTTCCAATTTCCAATTTCAACAATTACAAAATAATCATAATTTCATTTCCATTTTTTTCCATTTACAACTATTTCCAATTCCATCAATCAGAAAAAGATCATAATTCCATTTCCATTTCCTTTCATTACAACAATTTCCAATTCCAACAATCATAATTCCGTTTCCATTTATATCAATTTTCAATTCAAATAATCATAATTCAATTTTCATTTCCTTCCATTTATAAAAATTTCCAATTCCAACAATTACAAAACAATCATAATTCCATTTCCATTTTCTTCCATTTACAACTAGTTCCAATTCCAACAATCATAAAACAATCATAATTCCATTTCCAATTCCAACAATCACAAAACAATCATAATTCCATTTCCAATTCCAACAATCATAAAACATTCATAATTCTATTTCCATTTCCATTTCTATCAATTTCCTATTTCAATAATTACAAAACAACATATCTATCTTATATAATATAACTTATTTCTGATTCCAACAATTACAAAACATTCATAATTCCATTTCTAATTTCAACAATTACAAAACAATCATAATTCCATTCCCATTTCCTTCCATTTACAACTATTTCCAATTCCAACAATCACAAAAAAATCATAATTTCATTTCCATTTCCTTTCATTTACAACAATTTCTAATTTCAACAATCGCAAAACAATCATAATTTCATTTCCATTTACAACAATTTCCAATTCCAACAATAAAAATAATCATAATTCAATTTTCATTTCCTTCCATTTATAACAATTTCTAATTCTAACAATTACAAAACAGTTGTAATTCTATATCCATTTCCTTCCATTTACAACTATTTCCAATTCCAACAATAGCAAAATAATCATAATTTTATTTCCAATTCTAATAATTTCCAATTCCAACAATCACAAAACAATCATAATTCTATTTTCAATTCCAACAATTTCCAATTCCAACAATCACAAAATAATCATAATTCCATTTTCAATTCCAACAATCCCAAAACGTTCGTAATTGCATTTCCATTTCCAACAATTACCAATTTCCAATTTCAACAATTACAAAATAACATATCCATCTTATATAATATAACTCATTTCCAATTCCAACAATCACAAAACATTCATAATTCTATTTCCATTTCCATCAATTTCCAATTTCCAATTTCCAATTTCAAAAATTACAAAACAATCATAATTCCATTTCCATTTCCTTCCATTTACAACAATTTCCAATTCCGACAATTACAAAACAATCATAATTCCATTTCCATTCCATTCATAATTCTAATTGAATTTCCAACAATTTCCAATTCCATTTCCAACAATTTCAATTCAAAGTTTCAAAAATGAGGATCAAGTTGAAGGTTATGATATGATTTACGTAATTGGCAAATAATGCATGACATATCTTAAACAATTATTCATACACATATATTCATAACATGATCATCAAATTGAAAGATATATTCATAAAATGAGATCAAGTTGAACGATATAACTTCTTTGGAAATATTTTTTTCTTATTTAAAGCTTTGAATCTTCTTTTCATTTCTAACAAACCATAATATTATATACGCTATTTTATATTTCGTTCTTAAATATATATGTTTGCTTTTACAATTTTTAATTGATATTAATAAGTGTAAGTACAAATGATTGAAATCTACAAGTCTACAACATATTCACAATTTGACAACAAAAAGTTCTTTTCAGATACATTTATTATATCACTACTTGATACTTTCACAAATTACCAATTATAAATATTTATGATACCCTACACATATATATTACCAAATAATTAAAGTTCAACATATTTTATACTCAATTAATTATTTACCCAAAACTAATACCCAAATAGGCAAATACTATCATTAATTACAACCGAATTATTATTAATTTCCAATTGCATAATTTTATACTCAACTAATTATTTACCTAAATTCAATACTCAAATATTAAAAATAAATTACCATTTCACAAATATTAAGAAATTTTCAATTAATGATTTAAGTTTTTACAATTTTACAAATTTTGATTATCAATTTTAAAATTTCACATTTGATTATCAATTTTACATTTGATTATTAATTTTACATTTAGGTTTAAATGTTGATTATCAACTTTCAATTTTAATAATCCAGTAATCAACATTGTTAAACCGTGCATAATACATACATATCACCACTACCTTATTTTACAATTCCATTTCCAATTCCAGTTCCAATTTTCATATCAGAAATGAAAAAACCCAAATCAATAGCCCACGATATTTAACTTCAACAATTCCATTCCAAAATCAAATCAATTCACATACACACAAATACAATACCGGGAGCAATTCCATTCCAAAATAAAACCAATTCACATACATGCAAATCCAATACTGTGATGAGCAGGAAATTCATCATCCAATCAAAAACATTCAACTCCCAAATTCATCATCCAACAATGACAAAATCCAATTCTAATTCCAATCTAACACAATAAAATTTGTAATTAACTAGCAAAAATTCGAAAATAGAAAACAACACACTGAAAAATATATTGAAACCATCCGGTCTTCGAATTTATGGTTTGGGTTTTTGGGTTGTCCACAGGTCAGACGCATCGGGGGTGCAGTGTACCGGTATACCCGAGGTGCAATGGCGACGATATGTTGCGGTGGTGCGGTGGCGTCTCACTCTTCTTTGGGAGACGCCAAACACAAAACCAAGGTCAAACTCTAAGGAGGATGAGGGAAGGAGGAGAGAGTGAGACAGACACTGGGGAGGACCAAAGGGGACAACCGGAGAAGACAGGAAGCGGCAGCGATGGTGAGAGGCAAGATGGCGACAAGAGTGAGTGTGAGAGAGAGGCAAGAGTTGAGAGAGTGAGAGTGAGAGGTTACTTTAGGGTTAAAATTTTGAAAATTGCAAATTAGTCCTCTAACATTCCGAAATTCAATGTACCGATCGGTATGTACTAGTATTTTGCGTACCGGCCGGTATTTATGACTAATACAGAAGCAACAAGTACCATTCCGTTTTTTGGCCGGTACAGAATAGTGCTCTAAACTATAGCTTCGACATTGAATAAAAAAAATTAAAAGATTAGACACTTTTGAATATGTTATCTTAACATATTATGTAACTAAAGGTATTTTTAGACACATTAAAAGAATATATATTTTATATAACTATATTTGAGGTGCTATTATTAAAAAAAGTTAAAGAACATTTAAAAGTATTAGTAAAGGTTCAATTTTAAGCTGGATCAAAGTTTGATAATTGTGACTTATAAAATAAGATATCATATTCTTAATTTTAGACAACCTATAAGTTATTTACCATATTTTACAGATATTTTTAAATAATATTGATAACTTATCATATACTTTCAAGAGAACTGAATCCAAAATATAAAAATTACATATTTTCAGGTTTTTAGAGAAACTATAGTAATAATATAGGTTGGAAAATTATAACTAATAATAAAAGGATTCAATCGTAGAATTATAGAAATTTCAAAGATAACAATGTCTTTTAATATAATGGTAACCTTGAATATGAAATATCTTAATTCGAGACTTCTCAGAATAAGTAATTTTAAAGACTTCAAAGTCAAACTTTCCATTTTCTTTAATGGCAAAACAAAAGTAATCCATGTACAAAAGTAATATGTGCAGTATTTTATTGATTGTAAAGTTTAAGTTCAGAGTTTATTGAGTGGATTGTGATTGCAAGTGTTATTTTTAGCAACTCTTAAATAATTCTAACTATATTATTTTATAGTGATGGACTTTTAAAAAAATATTTTGACTATAATCCTTTATAAGATTATTTGAATTATACTTTAGGTTGAGTAGTTCTAAACCCTAAAATTATTTACAAGTTTGCTAACTTGTCACGTAATTTGTACTTAGATAGTTTGTTTTTTTTGACTTATTTTTAAGAATGTTAATTTTAGCCTGACTCAAGTTGGGCGAGTCATAGGTCAAAATTGTTTAACTCGACCGAGTTATAGGCCGCGCACAAACTGACTCGTGGCTCAAACATGTAAAAAAATGATTGTGTTTTTTAATTTGTTTTAAAATATATGTAAGGTTGGGTCAAGCTACAAGCACCCAAGAGTAGCTCGAACTTGACCCAATCTATTGATATCCCCGTTTCTTATACCACTCAAAACATGAAGTATGTAGCAAAAAAGTTTATAGACATTGGTGATTAAATCAAAGATTGATTTTGGTGAGTAAGGCTCATGGCCAATGGTTTAAAATTATTCTTCTTTTCGGCCGGGTTTGAGGCAGGCGTTGCGAGAAATGGCGCCGGCCTGGGAAAGCGTTTTGAGGAACCATAGAAATTTGTGTACGCAGTGCAAAAGAGCTGGGCGGAAATGGAGGTTCAGAAGATCTGATGTAGGCTTTTTGCAAGGCTCACATAGACTACTGCCTTCGTTAAGGGAAAAGAATAAACGTGCTTTGGCCCAAGAAAACACTCATTGATATAAAATCATACAGTTACGTGTTTATACAAGTGACAGAATTATTTATTGGTGAAGAAATAACGATGTCACATGGTGTTGGTTGTATTATGCTTACATTAAGCCATGTTAAATTGAAGAAATGGATCACAACATGTGGACCTAATTAAACATAGCATTTTCCATAGACACAACTACACGTGTGAAACACATACTCCTGTTGACACAATAGTAGGCTTATTGGTTGTTATTGCGTTTGGTGATGTGCGTATTACGTCTTTGCACACATGGACATGGATGCTTTTGGTTTTGGATGATTGGACTTCTTACATAGTAATTCAGAGCTCAGTCAAACGACAAACTGTTTCTTCCTTTCCCCTGACTTTATCATCCGAAAAGTCTAGGCCTCCATTGTTATTAAGTACATGAAAGAAATTCTAGGGTTGGTTTAGGACATAATTGCACTGTTCGTGGCACCAATTCCGCACTTGGTGATACGATAAATTACATGCTTGTTCGGTATCACCTTATCTATATGCATGTTATTAAGACAATCAGAGTGATCGCGCTCATTCATTCCCAACACCGATTGTTAATTATTACCGAAATCAATGGAATTTGTTCTATAACAAAGTTCATTGAAAAATTGAGAATACGAGCAGACGCCATCCAGCCAACCGTGACATTGCCAATTGTGAAAGAACATCCTCTGAAAGTACCCTTGTGTCCTCCCAATCTACGCCCCTGTATTGGTTGGCGAGAGGGATTCGTGGCACGACAAAGGTTACGAGTTTGTCATTCACTAAATTAATTATATTCCGTGTAGATAAGGTATAAGCCAATCAAATGACGCAGATCATAGGCACTACTCCATGTGATCTCTGATGCGGTGATTTCAGATCTTAGTTTTCAGACAAGAGAGAAATTATATAAAAACACACACACCCTCCAGATGATTGCGTATTTCTTAAGGATAACATATCGTAATTAACGTGTTTAGTGCTTTATTAATTATTAGTTATTGCAAAATTTACACGGTACGAAATGAATCTTGCAGTGAACTGGCCTTGATTGGTGAAACCGAAATTCTATGGTGTCCAAAGCCGAAAGTTTCGGAGACAGCATGCAGTTATATGAATATCAATCATGGTTGTGTCAGAGGTTTTATGTTAGCTTAAGATAATTAAGTACTAAATCATCATGAATCATTGGCTCGATTTCATAAAACAATGATAAGGCTAGCAAAGGTGCTTCTGTGCTTTTGGCATGTAGACAGTGAGTATATTCGTATCCTTAACTCGTTAATGATGTTTATTCAAGAGAGGTTTTTGAATAACAGTTTTAACGTTATAACTTTTATCTAGTCAAGTATAAGGGGGCTATACCAAAGGTACGTTAAGGAGTTCAGTTTTTCCTTTTATTATTATTATTATTTAAAAACACAACTAGTTATGTCCGTTTAATTTTGAACCTCTAATTTTTCGATTTTATTTTCAACTTTCTAATTTGATTAATTCTAATAACTCTTATTATTAAACACTGATCAATTAATTGATGAATTTTATAAATTGATAAGTTTATATAAACTAGAATAAATCAATTAATATTTATTTAACAATCTCTTTTTTCAATTAAACTTCAAATCCCTCAATAGATAAGAACAATCTCTTTCCATAATATTTCAAATTCTTTAATTTTATTTTATCTTTAGTCGATGTTATGATGATCTTAGATCGGTTAAATCTTTTAAACCTTAAGCATCTTGCATTATAAAATTAACTTTTGATCCAATTTTTAAAATATTGTATTATTCAAGATCCAATTCCTGAAGAGAATATAGAGAATATGGACTATAATTTTAGTGTCAAACATGCTATTCTTGATGTAAATCTAAGTGGTTAGGAGGACTTTTCATGGATTTATCTAATGGAAAATAAATGAAATTTTCCTCAATAAGAATTATGCCTTGGGGAAATGCATATTTCTAGATTCTCCTTATTTGCCTTCTGCATATTAACATATACTCCCTCCTATCCAAAATAAAAGTCATTTTAGAGAGATGCACACTTATTAAGAAAGCTAATGAAATGTTTGATATACCCGTATTAATTAATCGTTGATAAGAGAATGACTTGTCTGCACAAAAGTTGCACACGTTTCTAACTTTTAGAGTTTCAATGTTTTGACCTTTTAGAGTTTCGATGTTTTCAACTTTTAATTAAAAAGAATATTTATTAGTTTTGCATTATCTTCATTTCTCCTGTGCATATGAGTGTCTCTTCATTTCCATTATCTATGTCTATTCGTTTTAACCTTGTATATTGATCTCAACATTGTTGAAACTTTTTAAAATTGACTGATTCAAATTTGGAGCCAAGCACAATAACATAAGAAAATTTTAGAGCCTAAAAACTTACAGAATGTTTAAAAATTTGTAAAGGAACTAAAACCAAAAACTCTAGTGGCTATATATATATATGTATAGAAGGAACTTTAAAAACATCAGCATATGTATTCATGGCTTTCAATTTAGAAAAACAAAATATTGATTTGAATGTTGAAGTAACGTGCAACGAGAGAGAAGTTTCAACTGAAGAATGGTAAGTTCTGAAAATCCTAATGAAACCGAAATGTCGAGGTTATCAAATCCGTTAACTACACCCACTACGATGTTTGATTTAAATTTGGAATCCGATCAAGAGTTCGAGCCACCGTTAATAGATGTAGATTCTGATGGTGTGTGTGTGGAAGATTGATCAATCTTATCTCACAATTCAGGTTATTTTTAAACACAAATAGTCTTCAGTTTTCTTTTTATTTTTATTTTTTATAATAAATAGTTCTCTCCAATATTATGAATTTGTTTGGATGTTTCTTCTCATTCATGTTTTAATGCATTGCAGTTATTATATTTTTTAATGTATTTTTTGTATTGCATGTTGTTTCTTTTAAATTTTTCAACACTGCACTAGTAGTTAGTTTTATATTTTAAGAACATTTTTGTATTCTTTTACAAATCCTTTCCAATATTTTTAATATTTATTTACAATACTGCACTAGGAGTATGAAATATTCAATTTTATTTGTTTTCATGTTTGTGTCATTTTATTTTTACAGAGTTGTTTTTAACGTTTCATTTCATATGTCAATTTTGATTTTATGTTTTATTGTGGCATTATTTTTCATTATGGTGATGGAAAGTTTATAAAGTGAACTAGGCAGTTTTATGCAATTTGCGTTGGATGTGTTTTTTTTTAGTATTGATTATTTTAGAAATTGAATGTAACTTTTTTTCCTTAAAAACAAATACATTGTTGGAAGAGGGAATAGTGAGGGAAACAAAGAAAAATTTAACAAATGAGCAGAGATGAGCAATATACAACACTTTATTAGCAAAAAGTGTTAATGGAAAGTTGAAAAGAAATATAATCAAAGAGGTTGTAGAGTTGTTTTCAATTCATATAAGATCAATCCAGAGGATTTGGAAATAGGCAAAAGATACTCCAAATGGTGAAACGGTTGATGTGTCCCATAAGAAAACAAAAAATTGTGGGCGGAAGAGAGTTCAAGTTGACTTAAATCACGTTCTTCAAATTCCTTTACATCGACGAAAGACTATAATGTCACTTACCGAATCTTTGAAGGATAGGGGTACAAGTGTTAGCTACACGTTAATCAAACGCTATTAAGCCGCACTTAAGAGAAGAAAATAAAAAAGCGTGCTTGCAATTTTGCTTATCTATGTTGGATCAAAACAGCTTGCCTTATGAGCCAAAATTTATTGATATGTTTAATGTTATGCATATTGACGAAAAATGGTTCTATATGACTAGGAAGTCAGAAAAATATTATCTACTTCCCACCGAAGAGGAACCTTTGCACACATGTCAGAGTAAGAGTGACATTGAAAAGGTAATGTTTTTAGTTGCTAGGGCTCGTCCAAGATTTGACAATGAAGGAAATGAAGTGTTCTCGGGAAAAATAGGAGTGTTTCCATTTGTTACCTCACAACCAACTCAAAGAAGAAGTCGAAACAGAGATGCCGGAACATTAGAGATTAAACCGATTTTTTAGCACCATTCAAGCACTGCAACATAAAGAGTGTCCAAGGACAGTGGAAGAACTTATCCATGCAGTTAAAAAGTCATTTGATGAATATCCGATGAAAATGATAAATCGTATTTTCTTGACTTTACAATTGTGCATGCAGGAAATTATGAAAGTTAAAGGATCCAACAATTACAAAATCTCTCACATGAATAAAGGTGCACGGGAAATTGAGGATCGTCTTCCTAAACAAATTAGCTGTGACTCTACTGTAGTGCAAAATGTAATGAATTTGTTAACATGAGTAATGTTAAGAGATTTCATTTTGCTTTTATTTTTTTTATTTTTATTTTTATATTTTTGTTAATGTTACCTTTTTAAAAACAGAAAAATTAAACACAAATAAAATTGAAACATGAAAGAAAATAAAAATACTAAAATTAAAGCAATAAAAAAACATAA
>JANSVA010086708.1:0-11179 GCA_025504915.1 Erythroxylum reticulatum
TGTTATCCCTAATGATTACGAATCATTAGTCTCTACACATGAATTTCAACATAACAATTACGAATTATATCAAAATTCTAGCAATGAGTTTGAAATTAACGATTCAATGAACACATTAAAATCATTAATTCACAATACCCAATGGGTTCATACACAAATAACCGAATAATAACAAAAATCCGATTATCTATACACAAAACCCAATTCAATTAAATTAGGATAACACAATCAATTCCTAATGAGAGAAAGAAACATCAAAATAATTAAAAAATACTTAGCCTAGGTTGTTGGTGTCGATGTCGCCTCTGAACCGGTGTTGGGACGGTTAACCCTTAATCTTCAATTTCATGCTCCAAACACAAGTTATATCTCCCATTTGCTTCGGCACTCTCAAGCTACTCTCTTCTCTTTACTGTTCAAGATAGGACAATTAAATGTTGGAGAGTTTAAGGTCCACGCATGTCTTCCTTTCTCAGCCTGCGCCTCTCTATTGTTTGCATTTTTCATGCCCAGTCTGTGCGCGTCTCTCCCTCAGTTAGCTGCAGCTGTAGCTCCTCTCTGCTTCTCCCAACTGCAAGCCATAGCCGCAACTGTAGTTGTTGACTCACGCCCCTGCTACGCCTCATCGATCCACGCCTCTGCTGCGTCCCCACTGTAGTTTCCTGTAGCGTCTACTGTGTTTTTGTTCTCCCCAATTAATAAGCTTGCAACTCCTTTACTGTGGCTTGATGTGAGCAATAAAGGTCACACATCAACCCCTTAAATCCTTGTTGCTTACCTACTTGTTTGTGTTTTAGAACGCCAGTGTTGAACACCAATATATGCGTTAAACGCATACATTTCACACCTGCTGCATGCGTTTAACGCATGCCTTCTGCTCTTTTATGCTTCTCTTCGTATCATTTTAAGCTCCATTCCAAGTCGTTTTTGTTGTTCTTGCGTTTCACACCTGCTGCATGCGTTTAACGTATGCCTTCTGCTCTTTTATACTTCTCTTCATGTCATTTTAAGCTCCATTCCCAAGTCATTTTTGTTGCTCTTGCCTTCCAAGCTTGGCCACTTTAATTCTTCTTTTTTTTCCTTTATTTTTCTTATCCTCTCTTTGAATTTTATTTTCTTTGATTTGCTCTGTGAAGACAAGCAAAAATAAATCTTCAGAAAATGGCCTAAATTCAATGCTTCTAACTCACTTTAATTTATTTGCTTCCAAATTATACCTAAAATCAAATATGAATTAAAGTAAGTATCTTAAGCATTTTTGTATCATTAATCGCTAAGTGTAAATAATTAAATATATCAACAATTAAACACATATCAAAAATCAAAAATGAGGATCGCCAATGAACAATCAAAAATCACATAAGCAAGATTAATCGATTACAAGAAGGGGGATTTATTCTATCATTAAATGCTGATATAATTACTTTTGAGTTAATACAGTATCTGTCCTAAACTTTCGAAGGGTGGATTACTCTCTCTCAAATTATAATCATTAAACCATAAATCATAAACCCTAATTGAATTATGGAATTGGCAATCTCTCAATTAACAAAAATCCCACACATCCAATTAGATCTTAAGTCCTCTAATAGACTATCGGGTCCTCACATGAGATCTCTCTTTGTATAAATTACCGATTTGATTAGTTGCGTGATCTATTAGATTGTTTAACTCTCATTACTCAATCTAATCATTTTGCTATTAGTTCACTATCTTGTTACCGAAGCATGTAAATACAACAAATAATCACTGAAGTAAATCACTTGTTAATATAGAAATCAGGTATAATATGTAAAATACACAAGAAGGGGGGTTGAATTGTGTAATCTTTTAAAAAATATTAATCTTTCGAGATTTCTTGAATTTCTTTACAAAATTTAGTTGATCACAAAAACACTTTACTAAAGTTGATAAGTAATGCAATCGCAAGTAATATTATCTACTCATCTAACAACAAGAAAATTAAAACATAAGGGTTAGAGAATAGATGTCGCGATTTTATACTGGTTCACTCCAAACCTTAGGCTACGACCAGTCCTCAGAGTTTGTCTGAGATTTCACTATACTCTTCAACTTTACAAGTATTCTTTCTACACTTACAGAGCCTCTTCAGGTCTCTCTCATAAAGTATTCTTTATCTGCTTTCTTAGCCTCTCCAGGATCTAGCCTTTCTTTCTCTTTCTAGGAAAGACATTTTTTTAGCTTTATGTTACAGATGTATTTCCTCTCTTCTTTCACACTTTGAATACAAAATTTTTCTAAGTATTGTACAATCAAATTTTCTCTCTTGTAAAAATGTTATTTAGTCTTTGACTAGAACTAGTATTTATAGACTAAGTCTCCAACTGTCTTCTTGAGAAACTACTTCTTGAATCTTCTAGAAACCATTACTAGTTGAGTCTTGTAATTAACTCCAACTAACTAACTGACTGACGTTCTAGAATATCTTCCTTTTGTATCGTCTGGAATAATACTTCTTATATTATTACGTTTTGTCTGATATTACGCTTTCGTCTGGTATCGCACTTTGTCTATTGTTGGTCTTCGTCTGTTGTTGCGCTTCATCTAGTGTTGTACTTCATCTAGTGTTGTGCTTCGTCTAATGTTGCGCTTCATTTGGTGTTCCGCTTCGTCTATTGTTGACTACGCATCTTCTGGGTTTGACTAAGTGTTACTTACATTTTTCTACACACTTAACAATCTTATCAAAACAATTCGTATATTTCTAAGATTATTATTATTTGATTGTCATCAAAATTAATAGAAGTGAAGTCCTCTTAACTTATCAATCACAATACCTATTGTATTAAAATCAAAAGAAATCACATTAACATTGATTCAAGATCAAATCCCCAAAGGAGTTTAAAGCATGATCATCAAACTTAAATCCATCACTATCAAATCCATCTCATACATTCAAAAGAAATAATAAACAGGTGAAATGAAAATGTCACTTGGAAGGGGTCAAGATGGACTAGGAAGACAGCAGCAGCAACAACCCTTCTTCTTCCCTCTTCCTCTCTCCTCTTCTTTGCTCTTCTTCTCCCTCCTTAGATCTTTCTCATTGTAGCAAAATGGAGGCTCTCCTTTTGGGATTTCTTCTCTTCTCTTTTATATTCTTTTCTATTTAGGGTAAAAACTAGGTTTTACCCAACCTTAAGTCCTAAGTATCCCTCGAAAAGTTGAGTTTAGAAGTCGATTTAAGTCTACTATTGTGCAGGCCACGATCGTTGCCTAATGAAAGAGTCTCTGTCACAATCGTGGCCCTGGGTCCTCTTTTAGGCTTCTTCAAAAACTCCTCCACTTTTTGATATTTGATCTCAAACACTAACAAACATATTAAGGCACCTCAAAAACACAAAATTAAAGCTCAATAGCATACTCTAACCCATATAATACTCAAAACAGGAATATCTAATTAACATGCACAATTCTAAACCTAAAATTGCATGAATCAATTAATTAACAACTAAAAAAACTAAAATGCATATTAAAACATCATGTAACCTACAACTATCAGTCTTGTGTTCAATATATAGTATAAAACAAACCTATATTTATAGCCTATAAACCTATGTTGAATAGGTGAACCTTTGAATGTGCGACTAAGGATATACTAATCCAACATAAGTGCAAAATTTACCCATGATGGTGATTTATACTAGTGATGATCTTTATGTAAATTAAGGTTTTTAGCAATTGTTAAAAACATGGGATAAGCATAGACTCACGTTAGTCTTATATAGGTCAAAATTTTAGGGTTTCTTGGAGACAAAAAGGAGGGAGCAGTCAATACGAGGCAAAGAGTATAAAGAATACATTAGAAGGAGAGTTTTGGATAAGAACAAAGCAACCTTAAAGATAAAATTCAAGATTCCATTGAGCTTCAATTAATAAGCATTAAATTTTAAACATCTATAATAATGTTATATTTTAGCTTGTTTTCTTTATTTTTTATTATTGATTTTCTTAGTCTTTTATAAATTAAATATGGATATTGACCTAGATGAGATAAACCTTAGAACATATTATTTTAAATTAATTATTTTATTTAATATAAGATTTTAGTTTTCGTAATAATTATATATAAGTCTATTTTATGCTAAATTGAAATAACAAATATAAAAGATCTAATTTCATATTTGAAATATAGAGCTTAAGAAATCTTAAATATGAATAGATTAAGGCATGGATAATGAGACTCGTATAAAAGTTTTGACATAAGAATACAAAAAATCTCTTAGGTTAGAGTCCAATATAGCATAAGATTTCATATAACAAATTATTACATTTTAAATGTTTAATTAACAAGAGATGACATTGATTTAATTTAAGGATAAATGTTATATTCATTGAGAAAGAATATGGCTATAATTTTAGAATTCCTATCAGATTAAGAAATTATGGTTAATCATTAGATTATGCTACATTCAAGTACGTGAAAGGTTTTATTCTACATCTAAATATCCATTATCAATTGGTCTTCAGTTTGTTATTTTTTACTTTTCATTGTAGTTTTATTAATTTGATTTTTTAAAATCATTTATTTTATTAGATTAGATAATAGAAAGACATTCGTATTAATGGTTGTAGTCCTTAGGTTATCAACGTGACTTTTACTTGGTTGTTGTTATTATTTTTATTGTTCTTATTATTGTAGTTATCGTCTTTGGGAGATTAAAATTTGCACTCATTAAACTATACTATAAGAATGATAGGTTGACTTGTTTTAGTAGTTTGTTACTATTTTTTTCTATTTCGAATATATCATATTAAAGAAAAAGTCAGAAATAGAATTAGCTATCTGTATCTAAATGATAATTCACGTAAAAACTTAAGCCCATTTCAAAATGAAGATGTTGAAATTTTTTTCAAAAAAAGGAAAAAGCATTCAAAATAAAAATGATTTTAATGAAATATTACATAATACAAAGGAAAAAGATAATATGGACCTAAGAAAATATATTTGTGTGTTTTAGTAAAAAGAATTATGCATGTTAAAAGGGACTTAGCTTCTTTAAAGAATGTGAGATAATTCCCTTTAGTGGCCTAAACTTAGATTGATTCTTAAGGGATTGATTTTGTTATTTAGGCACTCTAGTGCAGTTGATTAAAAGGTATGTGATATTATTAAGGATTAGGTGAATTTCTAAGAAGAGATGTGTCTAAAATAACTAATTTAAATTAGATTTTCCTTTCTGTCATTTCAAAATTTTAATTATGAATAAGAAGGAAGGAATGATTACTAACAGATGGATCTAATCCACTAGGCACCATCTTAACCTTAATTCTATAGGGTATAAATGCTCTGTGATTTAAAATAAATAGGACAAAAATGTTGGACCAAAAATATATAATATAATATAAATATGACAAAAATTTTGGACCAAAAATATATAATATATATGAATGTGTGCCTAAATGTACTATAAGGAATTTTTAAGACCTCAAACTATTAACAATATTGGTTTATTTTAATTTGTTAATATTTTTATCTTATTTTATTTTTAAAAAATTTATAAGTGTGAGATTTTTAGAATTCCTATACGCATTATACTATATGAAGTTTTTATTGTTGAGAGGTTTAATGATGTTTGAGGATATATAATTAAGGAAATATGGAAGAATGCCTTCTTTATGGATTTTGTCACCCTAGTAATTGACCAAACTAAAGGATTGAGTAACTAAAGTAGACTAAACTAAGTAGTTTAAATTTTATACTAATAGTTTTTAGGGAAATCAAATTAACATATTGGTTATCCAACTTTATTTCTTATAATATTTGACCTGTATATTAAAAATTTTGTTTTTTAAAATGGTTATGAGAATAATAGTGATCACTTATAAATGAGATAAGAAGAGATAAGTGACAGAAACATCTTGTTTAATAATAAAAATGTTTTCTTTAGGGAGATTACAACACTTTAATGGGTATTTAATAACTCTAACACATTTTAGAGAGTGTTTACTCTATTATTTTTCTTTAGAAAAAATTTTAAGGTACCTTTTATATAAAAGCCAATAGTGTATGTCAACTAGGACTTTATATGTTTATTATTTTTTATTTCTATATAATAAATGCTTTATTGAGTATTAATTAATTGTTTGTATCTTTTAGCTTCTATTCAGGTAGATTCATAGAGAACCTTAATTATGAGTATTCAATAAGATCAGATTTCCATTAAACTATCAATTTTGAGGAATGATTTTATGTAAATTATGGTGTTATGCATAATTTAAAGAGATATAGAGATTAATATACATGTGGTTTGTGATATAGGATGTTAGTAAACTCTTATAATTATCTTAAAATTATGTTGTGAATACATTTTGATATGTAGGTTTGCATCATTGAATTGTATTATTTATATTATTTTAGTCCCTAAAAAACCAACTATTGTACATGTGTGTGAGGTGTGATAATGAATATGGTTAGTTAGAGCTTATTAATTGGCACCAAAATAGGGCAAGCAACATTTTGTTACCAAAGATAAATTATTTGGTCATAATTAGATAGGTATGAGTCCATTGACTATGGCAAATTAGTCAACACATACCTTAGGCAAGTATATAGCTTGTGTTACGTTTGGCACATTAGAGTCGCATCTATATGTTCATTTCAAAATTATGCATGACATTATTCTTGCTTTGAAAAGGTATTTGGACTGACTTTTGGTCTCATCGAGGCACTAAAGTGACATGTCTTGCATATAATGGTTATCAAGAATAAATATTTTATTTATTTTTTATTTTCTTATTTGACAATATACTACCTTACTATATATATTTTCAGGTAAGGAGCTTATAGAAAAAAAGCTTAAGGACATATGAGGAGATTGAATTTCTACTTTTATTAGATGGATCTTATTGTTGTACAGACGGAGAATTTCTTTTATTTCAAAAGGCTTAGGAACTTCATTTTTTATTTATTACCTTAGAATGTGCATACAAACGGTTGATTTGTTATGGTTATAAGAAAGATATACCATTAAGAACTTTAGTTACTTATGTTAGCATTTGTTCAAGATATGTTAATAAGTGGCTAAACTTGGCTTAGTATTAGGCCTAAAAGACTAGGTTCCACTAGTTAGGCAACTAAACATACAAAAACAAAACTTGATTGACAAATTTGAGTTTAGAAAGACTATATTAAAATAAGACTAGTTATTTTTAGTTTAATTAGTTAAACAATATATGATCCTTAAAATATAATAATCTTAATAAAATTATATAATTCATAATATACATTAAGCTCAGTTGGAAACAAATGTATAATTCTAAAAGGAAAGCCTTAATGAAGATAAAATTTTCTAATTTTCTATAAAGAAAATATTAAGAAAAGAAATTGAAATTATATGAAATATTAGAAACCTTGGCTGTGAATTTGTTCGATAACAATTATTTCTCAATATTGATTAATCTCAATCATTTTTTACTTAATTCTATATTTAAAAAATGGGTGTTAGGCTTATTTAGAGGAAATATATATAATTAAACTAAGGGAAGTTTTAGCCAACATTTTAATAACTACAAAACATGAGTACTACTAATGAATTTTAATTTGTTTATAGAAGTAATATGAGAGAAAATTATAGCAATGCATAAATCAGGAGAAACTTTTTGAAGTTTCTAAGGAAAAGTTGAAGTTTGTGTTATTCAAAATTGAAGATCAAATTAGACAAAGAAGTTTGAGGCATATCAAGGTTATAAATAATTTGTAATGTTTATTCTATTTTCACTTAATCACTTTGATAATTTTAAAGGCTCATCGTGCATAAGCATATCATTATTTTAACTAATTATATACTTTTTTCACCAAGAGGGATTTAAGTTTTAGTTTAAAGAAATTCCTTTTAAACTTTAAAACATTTTTGAAGAATATTTCAAAAAGTATTTCCATTAAGAAAATGTAGTTTGAGCATTTGAAATTGTTATAATCATAATTTTAAGAAAATTAGTTGACTTATATAAGGTTGTGGTTGACTATATAGATTAAAATTATTAATGTTAATGAACCAAGAGCTTGTAATAATATTAGTTGATATATTGGTTAACCAATTTGACTCCAACAACTAGTTTTGGTCCTAAACCTTGAAAATATATGTTTTCTCAATGGTTATTATGTTAAAAAGTATTTGGGTTTTTTTATATAGATATTTCTAATCATTTTCAAGAATTTAAGCATTCATTTTCTCATTTTTAGTGAGTAGACCATTTATTTTTATCAATTTAATCAATTGATATCTTTTGAGTTGTAAATTCTTTTGTGAGTGGGGTTACTCTTACTATTTGTCTTGGAAAAAATTGTAAGAATAGCTGCTTCTTACTTGTGGAAAGCAAGATTGTTTATAAGATGCCTCCTCTTCACCTTATTGAACAAAGAGAATTAGTGAAATTTTCAAGAAGGGTCTTGGGGAGTGGATATAGACAAGGATGGTCATAGATAAGGGTGATTTGTTGAACCACTATAATTTTAAACAAGATTTGATAAAATATTGTCATAGCATAACTAACCACACTTTCATCAAGCCAAGACAGCCAAAATATTAATAGGGCTCCTTTTCTTGAGGGAAATGATTATCTTTTCTGGAAAATAAGAATGATTTTTTGTAATGGCTAAAAATGGTAACTAGTGGAAAATTGTCTCAAGTGGTCCGTCCATTATACAAAAATTTTCAAATTAAAAGAAGAATGGGATCATTGAGAAAAAAAAACTAATTTCCTTTAATAGTAAGGCCATTCACACTTTATTTTGTGCGTTAAGAAGAAACTAATTTAATAGATTCTCCATGAATAAAATAACTCATAAAATTTCGCATAATTTAGAAGTTACACATGGGGGAGCAAATCAAGTAATGGAGAGCAAAGAATGTTAACACATTAATATGAACTATTTTAAATAAAGTATAAAGAAAGCATATTTATTATGTACACTGGAATTATTGATATTATCATTGCTTTCAAGGACTGAGGCAAGATATATACTAATATTGAAATGATAAGGAAATACTTAAGTCTCTTCCAAAGTCATAGGAAGTTAAGGTGGTGGTAATCCAAGAAGCGAAAGACCTAAATGTGCTACCATTGGTGGAATTTAATAGATAGCTATGCACATACAAAATAAGGCTAAAGGACCCATTAAGAAGAGACCATGGCTCTAAGGAGGAAAAACTTAGCTTTTAAGGCTTCTAAGTAGGAATTAAGTGAAGAAGAGGAGACATTAAAGAAACCTAAAGTAAGTTATTTATGAGAAAGAACTTCTCATAAAGAAGGAATTCAAGGGTGGTAAAATAATTCAAAATGAAAAAATAACATGATTTATTTTAAATGTAGGAAACTCATAGACATGAAGTCTTAATGCCCTCTTCTTAAAGAAAATGAAAAATATGATAAAAATGACAAAAAGGAGAAAAGGGAAAAGATTAAAAAGAAGGCACTTAAAGTCTCCACTTGGGATTAAACAAGTGATTATGAAAGTAAGCATTCAGAAGTAGAAGTAGTTCACATATGATTTATGGTTAAAGATGATGATGAGGTCCTTTCTAACTTTAAATCTTGTCATAGTGATGATAGTAATGTTGAATTTTTATATGATAAGCTAATCGAAAGCTAAAATTATAATTATAAAAAAGGAAGAAGTTATCTTCAAACCTTGAAAACGCTTAAAATCATCTAGATGCATGCATGAGTGAAAATGAAAAAAGTGACAAAGCAAATTGCACAACATCAAAAAATCTATAAGTATGGTCATTTTTACATTTCAATGCAATAAATTATAGGAATGAAGCATTAAAAGTGAGTTCATTACTTTTAAGGACTTATTGTCTAGATTTACAAAAGGGAAGTGAGAACCTTAAAAGCATGTTAGGAACTCAAAAGAGTTTAAATATTATAGGAGTGTAATCAAAACTAGATATTCAAAGGAAAGCATTTGCATAGTGAAGTATCGTTGCCTAAGATAATAAATGAGCATAGAGCATTAAAATCTAAGCTTACACATAAATCATATGCATGTACTATATCCATTAAGGAATACTCTAAAAACAAGCCTTATACTTCTATGTATAGCTCTCAATATAGGCTTCAAACTTATCATTCTCAAAGAAAGAATAAGCATAATTTATCTACAAAGACATATGATAGCATATAATGTCACCCATATTCTTTTAGGCCTTAACATCAATTTAGAAGTAATTACTAAACTCCTAGTTAAGATAGGCCTCATAGTAAGCATAATGTCATGAAACATATGTTTACACTCCTTATAGGCATCAATAAAAGAAACATGCCTAATATATACAATTATGCTAGACCTTTTCACTATGCAAAAGAAACTTCAGCTCCTTTAATATCTAAAGGAGGGATCTTTACCATTCATATACACATAGAAGAGCAAGGAATATATTTATGAACCAAAGTCATAAGGTTCATTATCATAACACTAGCATGTATTATTCATATAATATGGTATATCACTTTTATAGTAAATATGGGTATATTGACAAATTTTGTTTCACAAAATAAAGCTTGATGAGTAAACCCTTCGGGAAGTGTGTTGAAAAGTGAAGGAAGACTAATAATTAAGGACTTAAACTAATTTAGGTACTTAAAACACATTAATTAATTATTTTATAGGTATTTAAGACTAACGATGTCGTGTCATAATCATATGGATATTGGATACTTAAGGCATAAGACTGGTGATAAATCCTATTTTTTAACTTTTAGAGATAAAGATTGAAAATTCATTACAATTGGAAATAATGCCAATGGTAAGAAAATTGACATTAGCAAAATTGTTAAAAACAATCACACTATTATTGATAATGTGCTTTTAGTTAACAAATTAAACATAAATTTTTAAGTGTGAGATAACTATGTGACAAAGACTATTAATTACATTTTGAGGGAAGATCATGCATTATACCTAAATTAATTAATAGTAACATTGCATATATATAAATATATATAGATATGTATATATATATATATATAGAATATTATTTTTAATATTTACTTCTTGTGTTGGATCTTTGAGTTTAATTTCTATGATTTGATTATTATATTTTTTTTAGGATCTAAGGGGTTTTCACTGCAAACTGCATCCAAAAGTGTTTCAATTTCTAATTGAATAGTCATGTTGTTTACCATATAAAATTGAAGAGAATCAAATTGTGTT
>JANSVA010086718.1:0-11179 GCA_025504915.1 Erythroxylum reticulatum
ATTGTTCTTAATTTTATACTTGAATTATGATTAAATGGTCTTTTTTGTATATTAATTGTAGTTATTATTTATATGTGAAAATTAATGTTAATAAGTTGTTATTTTAAATTCTTATTATTATTATGATTTTCAGAAACATGGTTGATATAAAATTATAAAGTATACATTATAATATACTTATCAATTATTTTATAATTTAAAAAAAAATTAGGAACTATTTTATAAATTTAAAAAATTATCTGAAACGGTACCCGAGATTACTCGATATTATCTAATACTGGTACAATCTTATACCAGAATCCAATTCGATATTGATACCGGTACGATATTCATAACATTGTCTATCACTCTAATTTAAGAAATAAATCTAAAAATCAAAATTTTTATTTCAATTTTTTTGCATGTAATTTAAGCTAAAACAATGAGTATGACAATGCTTATTATCGATCTAGTTTAATCCAACTCTTATAATGTGAAACTTGATATTGAGTGAATTGTTTAAAATCACATCGTTTTCAACAAATGATTAAACAGTTGAGATGTTTTAAACCGATTGATTAAGTGGAAATTCAACTTAAACTATTTTTAATAGCAAGTGTTTATAGAAAACAAAGGTTTCATATGAATGCGACCCTTTCTCGTCGTTGACGATGTACAACAATCCAAAAACCAGCCTATTACGTTAAAATAGCATTCATTTTTATTTTTATTTAACGGAAATTCACCGTCTATCGATTTTAATATTAAATTAAAAAACGTAGTGTGACTAGAAATTTCTTAGAAGACGTGTGAAATTGTAATGTATTTTGTGATCTGGTATCATGATTGTAATACGTAGAGTAACATTCAAGAAACGCGACTACCATTTATAATAATTAATACGGCAAGTTGAGTTTTTTTATTAATTAATTTCACTAAAATCTTATATGAAATGAGCAACCTATTTATTATAATATTATTTTAGTCCTTCTTTTTCTCCTAATTAAATAAATATCACTATCATTGAATTTGAATGAATTATATAAATGCAAGTGGGTTTAGACATAATTTCACAAATATTATTTAATGAATTATAAGTTAGGTGGAATATTTTTTTTTCAATTTGTACGTGTTTCGGTCTATTTGTAATTTTACTCTTCTTTTTATATTACTTTTGAATAAGATTTTTAATCCCTTTTCAAGTTTTTTATATGTTGATTTAGTTCTATTTATATCACCTTCATATTGTTCTTTGCCGATTTTGATACATCCTTTTTATATGTTTGTTTTAACATTTGTCTTATTTATCACCCTCTTCTTTGATGATAAGTCTCAAAACTTGTATCCCTTTAGGTTTTTACCATAGTTAATGAGGGTCTTTTTTAATTTCATATCAAATTTGGACATCTGGTTATTAGAAACATGAATGCATACGAGACATCTAAAGATTTTCAAATATGAAAGATCTACCCTATTTCTTAACCACACTTTCTACGTCACTTTCCCATCTAGTGATATCCATGGTGATCGGTTAATGAGGCAACATGTTTTGCCCCGGAAAAATTAGAGAACCCTATATTCACTGTTAAACATTTGAAAAAAAATTAAATGGGTGATTGTTTCGCAAAAACTTCAATTTGACCGCAGTTATTTGTAAGGTTTTGCTACAGTTATTTGTAATTGCATTATCGGTTATTAGATACAAAGTGATTGTATCAACAACTGTTAATTTTCAGCACAAATGAAAACATAAAAATAAATACAAAATTAAACAGATCAACATCATAATTTAATAATACAGTCCGACACACTTTGCCTATGTCTGCGGGACCCTCACTTATTTTAATTCTTTCACTAACAATAATAATTTTATACAAGACTTTACTAAGCTAATATCACTTAACCCTTGACACTATCCTTCATCCTCATTACCTGTGAAAGAATTTCATACTCAATAGTGTGACCGCCTCGTACTAACTTAACAGAGGATTTTTCTCAACAATCTTTTGAAACAAGAACAGTGAATAAATCACTTAAGTGATTAAACAAACAGCTTAACACTTAAGAAAAAACTTGACAAAAAGACAAGAAATATTTTCCTACACAATCACGAAATTAAGAGCAGCTGAATAATCACGCAGAAACACCAAGCAAGAACTTCACCAAAACAACCATGATTCAAATGCAGGAGCTGGATCAGGCATTCATCAACAACACCTTCGGATGTCTTCAATTTTCTTCACACTTGATAATGTTACACACAAGCCACCCTCGAAGCTATAAAAACATTCAAATCAAACAACACACCTCTTGCTTTTCCATTCACCTTGAATACTTAGTAGAAAAACCTCATTAAAACACTCACGTAATTTCTACAAAACATGGACAACACCAATGACCCACACAATAAGATCAACACCACGTATCAGCATGCAGTCACCCACGCACTGAGACCAACACCACAGAGATTCACGCCAACATCTACAGATCAGAAAAATCACCTAGCCAGTCACGTGTAGTCTTCAATCAACAACATAACCCAGTAGCAAAAATTCAAGATATCAAAACTACACACAGCTCACACACCCACGTGACCTTAAATAATCCATATCTCTATAAGAAACGTAATTAACGTAAATCTTCATCTAAGATAGAGTTCTATTTGCACAACAACTCTATGCACAAAGTCAATTCAAGTAAGTCTTCTTAATTTATATTTTTAATCATTATCTGAATATCCAATAATCAAAAATACCAAAATTAAACAAAAAGATATATAATAAATATCTTAACAATCTCTTCTTTTTGGCATTTTTGTCACAAATAAGAAACTTCTCCTTAATCTAATGTCAAGTTCCAAAGAACATCCATCAAATTCTTCAAGTTCAAGAAACATCTAAAGAAACAATAATGAGCAATCATATAAATTTCTCCCTATTGGGACAAAAAGATGCCAAAAAGCAAGACTAATAATCACAAAGATGCCTTAAAATCTCTCCTTGAATTGAATAGTCACCAAAAATAATATGGTGTCTCCCCTTTGGGATAAAACGATGTCAAAACAAGAATCCTTTAATGCGATCAATCTTAGCGAATAAAAAAACATAAGAATCACTTCAGTTCCATCTTCATAAGACTAATCAAATTCATAAACCCCATCGTCAAGTATAGCCTCATGTACACATCAATCAACTAAACCTTAGAAAACCCATAAAATAAAAACTAAGAAATCCTAAATGATAACTCCTTTGAACCTCTTTTTTTTGTTTTTTAATAAATAACATCAAACTATACTTCAAAAATGTAAAGTACATACCCCTGTGCCCCTCGAAGAAATTAAAACTTGAGCTTATTCCTTGTCACATTATCTCAGTCATCATCTGTCTGGTTGATTTCTTCATCTGAAGTAGCTGACTTATCCTCAGTTTGAATAGTTTATTCAAAAGTAGTAACTAACTGTGAATTTGAACAATTTCTTATTTTTCCTTCACCACGTCTTTGTGCTTATACTTAACCCTTTTTAACCCAAGCTTGCTTCGAGAACATGGGTTGCTGCTGGAAATTTAATGGAGAGTGTCTAGATTTTTGGTTTAGACCCATTTGAAACATTATTTGTAACAACTTGTAACATTTCATCCTTATGTGTCCGATTACTCCGCAAAAGTGACACGTAGGTATGAACCTCCAAATTTTCTGAAATTTCTCCTTGGAGAGATTTGGTAGCATCAATTTTCTCACCATTAGACTTAGAACAATCACCTTTATAGCTAATGCCTTGAAGGTCTCTTTTAGTCTTACCAATTTCCAACTTTTTTAGCTTTTCAATACCTCCATTTAACATTCTTATTTCCTTTTCCGTACTAACTAGCTTCAACTTTGTTTCATTAAGCTCATCTATTATAGATAACAACTTCTTCTCATGGTCTTGAATGGTGCTCTTCATGGTATAGTTTTCTTCCTTTAACTTCTCATTTTTCTTACATGTTTGGACCCATTTAGCATACATTAACTCATAGGTTTCATAAATTCCTTTCTTTTTATCATCTAAAGTACTATCATTACTATCATAAACTGAGATAAAGTTTTGAGCTGATTTGTCTGCGTTTTTCCTATAATTTTCTAATTTACTCATATTTTTGTCATCGACTACTTTCTTCTTAGTTGTTGTTAAGCAAGCAAATGTATTTTTTCTATATAAAGTAACCAACGTAGCACTATTAATAGCTTCTTCTTCACTACCATACTCACTTTTGGATTCATTCTCGCTCCAAGTTCTTGTATGGGACTTCCTTTTTCTCTTCTTCAAGGTGTTAGCACATTCTGTTTGCACATGTTCGAAGCCTTGACACTCATGATATTGAATTTTCTTCACTTTTCTTTCACCCTTTTGAGTTTTTCCTTATTGTTTGAAATTATTATTTGATGAGCTCCTACTGTTCTGCCTAAAATCGGATCTATCTTTCTTCACTTTTTCTAACCACTTACTAAAATTTCTTATCAATAACTCCATATTCTCATTCTCAACAGATTCATCTTCAAAGTCATTCACAGCTTTACTAATCTTGGCTTGCAATGCCAATCCTTTGCCCTTCCTTCGATTATCCCTCAACAAATTCATCTCAGAGTTGGTAAGAATCCTAATCACCTTATCCAAAGACAATTCAGTGATATCATGGGCTTCTTCGATGGCCATAACTTTTGGTATGAACCTCGGAGGCAATGATCTTAATTTCTTTTTAACCAGTTTCAAGTTAGAGTACTTCTTCCCGAGTTGATGTGCTTAGTCTAGAAGTCTCCAACGATTTCATTCTCATCTATCTTTATCTCTTCAAATCTCACAACCAACATTTGAAGTTTTAAGACTTTCACAGTTTTCAATCCTTTATGTATAATCTGCAAAGTGTCCCATGATTCTTTCTCCAATTCACAAGCTGATATCATTTAAAAGGGACCTTCATTAATGACACTAAAGATGGCATGCAGGGCTTGAGAATTTCCAAGCGCTCTCTCTTCTTCAGCCCTTGTCCACTCAGATGCATCTTTAAGCACTGCTTCTCCCTTTTCATTAGTTGTCACTAGATATGTCCAGCCATTTAAAACTGAGTTCCATGCTCTTGTTCCTTGTGCCTGAATGAATACTCTCATTCGTGATTTCCATGTAGGATAATTTGAACCATTTAACAATGGCGGTCTAATGATTGATGCCCCTTCTCTTATAGTCATAATTGCGAAACAAGGATCTGCACTGACTTGATGCAGCTAGTTCTAATTCGATGACCCGGTCTGATACCAATTAAAAAAAATCTAAGGGGTGATTGTTTCACAAAAACTTCGATTTGACCGCAGTTACTTGTAAGGTTCTGCCGCAATTGCTTGTAATTGTACATATTAGTTACTAGATATAAAGTAATCGTATCAGTGATTGTTAATTTTTCATCACAAAAAAATAGAAAAATAAACACGAAATTAAATAGATCGATATCGATATTTAGTAATGCAGTTTGGCACACCTTCCTTATGTCTGTGGGGTCCTCGCTCAGTTTAATTCTTTCATTAACGACAATAGTTTTATACAAGGCTTTATTGAGCTGACACTACTCAACCCTTGACACTATCCCTCGTCTTATCAATCAGGTAGGTGATAGAGCTGAACCATCATTCACATTGGTGACAAGATAATCTAGTAGGAAAAAAGGAAATAAGGAGAAATCCTTTATCAAAGCTTAATGACAATTCGAGCTAGGAACAATAGGGGACTAAATGACCCCAATAAACAATAAGTTATAGTGGATTACTTCAAGGAAATAAAGCTAATATTTTTGGCCTTTTTGAAACTAAATCCAAGGAGATCATCTTGGCAAGATTTGATTCTTATAGGATAACTAGCATTTATATTAAATCATAACTCACACTATAATGAAAGAATTATAATATGTTATAATCTTCTCTCATGGAAGTACGCAATCATATCTCCAGTTCACAAGCTATTCATTTCAAAACTATTTTGAAGGAAACTGGGCAGGCATTATTAGTTTTATCTATGCAGCTAACGTAGTGTATCAAAGAGGAGTCCTTTAGGATAAATTGCCAAAACTTCCAACTATCCTATAGTACCTTGGTTACTAATTAGTGACTTTAATTGCACACTGCATAACCCATAATCTATATGTGGACTTGGCTTTATAGCTCCTTGCCTAGAATGTAGGAATTGCATAGGTAATCTTAAACAAGAGGATTTGAATTATATAGGAATCAACCTCACATGGTCAAACAAACAACAATGAGACAAATTTTTGAGAAGGAAACTAGATAGAGCTATGACAAACTAGGTATGGATGACAGTATTTTAGGAAAGTAAAGTAATTTTGGTCAGCCACTAGTATTAGATCATTCCACAAATTTTGGGCATAATTTGATAAACTTAAGACTAAACACTAACCTTTTAGATTCTTGAACTTCCTAATTGAATAGGAGGGGTTTGAGGATATTGTTAAAGAAGGATGAAGTAGAAGTACATGGTTATGAGGAATAAAAATGCATGAGACTCAAGTTAGTTAAAGAAAAATCGAAAGTCTTCTACCACAAACTAAAAGAAAAAAAAACCTTAGACACCAAAGAAATAAGAAGGAGATTCAAGTAGATATGTGAAGCATTAAACTTAGATCCTAGGAATAAGACTCTAAAAGTAGAGGAGAGGCTAGCATAAGAGAGATACCTTAAAGCTCTTAGTGCCTAAAGTTCATCACCCAATACTGAACAGACGATTCTCCTTGTCAATCCCCTAACTAAAGAAGAAATTAACCAAGTTTTGAAGAGGAAAAACTCTAGGCTTGGAAATTTGGCTTGAGTTTAGCCAGAGTCAACGATTCAGACCTAGATTGACTAAACCTAGAGTTAGGCTCAGACTTAGGTTACCTAGACCCACCTCGACTAAGCCTGAAACCCGATATGTATAGGTAAAATGACATCATTTTTATTTTTAATTTTAAAAAATAAAATATTTTTGGGACTAGTCAACTAACTAGGTTTCGAGCTACCGATGTCTAGGCCCAGGTAGAATTGCTCTTCAAAATAATAGCTACAAACATTTAACACACACTAGACTACAGGAAGTGTGAAAAGCTTAAGATTTTCAATTTGGCCTTTGCTAATGACTTGCTCATGTTCAATGGTGTTGATTTAAAGTCAATTGATAACATCCTTAAGTCAACTCAATTATTCAACAAGCTGCCAGGTATTGTGAGTTTGGACAAAAACTATTTCATTAAGTTAATTCAATTATCAACAAGCTTCCAGGTATTAAAGTGAGCTTGGACAAAAGCTATTTCATGTTCTTTAGAGATACATAACATATAGAGGAGCAGATCAACAATCTCACTAGTTTTAGGTGTCACCAACTCCCTTCAAATTCCTGGATATCCCAATAATGATTAAGAAACCTAACTTCCAAGATTACACAAGGCTCATTAAGATGATTGAAAGAAGGATCAATTAGGGGTGTAATAAAAGCTTATGATATGCAGGGATATTGTAGATGGTTAAATCAAATTTATCTAATATGTATGCTTATTATTTATACCACTTAGTAGTACATAGGAAAATTATCAAGGAAATTCAAAGAATAGTAAGGAACGTCTTGAGGAATAGGCTTAGCAAGGAAATTTTGGAGCAAAAGTGTCTTGGTATAAGCTTTGTAAGACTTTGAAACAAGGAGAACTTGACATCAAGACCATTGACTCAATATGAAAAGTTCTTCTTGCAAAAAGAACTTGGAAACTACTAATAGACGAAGAGAATTCAGTCCAAATGGATGCACAAATACCACCTAAAAATGACAATTAATGGAGCATCAAGAAAGTTGCAAGCACATCCTGAATTCTTTAATGCATGATCAAACTAAAGAACACAATATGCAAGGAGTTTTAAATCATAATTAGAAATGAGAATCTCATCTATTTGTGGTTTAACAACTGGAGCATAACAGGCCCTCTACACCTAATACCCAGAATATACCATCTTAAATATATGCTAAAACTAGAGCTAAGGTGACAGGTTAACAAAAGGAGAGGAGTAATGCATTGCATATTGCCCTTAGGGACTTCAATCTGCTCAGAGAAGCCTTACCTAACTACAAACCCATGAGCAACATAGAAGACAAAATAATATAAGCAGGACATAGTTCAAGTATGTTCACTAACAAATTGGCTTAAAAGATCTTCAAGGTACAAGTTTAAATCCAATAATATGGCATCATCTGGTATAAAGGACACATACTGAAATTGGCTTTCATCTTGTAGCTAAATATGTTTAATAGGTTAAACATCATAGATAGACTAGAATCCAATCAGAAGATAAATAAACTATATTGTCTGTGTAACCAATACAAGGAATTTAAGGATAGTTTGTTCTTCAAATGCTGCTACACTAATGGAATATGAAAAACAATTTAGACAACTTGTAACTATGCATGCAATAACTTGGAATGGAGTAGGATCATAACTGAAATGACATTTGTCACACTCCCTAAAGAAGATATGACTATTGTCAATTTATTCCTAGACACTATAATATATGAAACATGGTAGGAAAGAAACAAAAGAAGATTCGCAAGTGACACATTGAACATAGGCGTTTCATCAGCAATATCCTATCCAAGATAGGAGAAGGTTTGATTGTTCATCATCAAAAGGCCATATTCTCTGATCATGCACTCAATATATGGAACACAAATTATAATTTTCTTAAATTGTCAGATATCTTGATTCACATATCATCCTAGTGGAACCATATGCGAGATTACAACTTTTGTATTGATTCTAGGAATCATCAACTCTCCTTGTAGGACTTTGACCAATTTGCACATTAATATATTTCTTATTTATTTCAAAAAACCTTTTCATATATGAACCTAAATTTGGAAAAAAAATACTAAGGCCTAATTAATGAAAAGGATATTTAGTAAAATCTATTTTGATTAAATTCTCACTCAATTGTTGTGTTTAAACTACGCAATATGGATGGAATTGCAAGGTATTCAAGCAGCAATTAAGAGTATCATTTGAGCTACTTAATAAATGATTAAAACTCTATAGAATATTAGCAATGCTCCGAGATGGAACCTGTAACCCTTCCTGATCAACTAAAAATAGGTTGAAAGTTCCCACATTTTAACTCTATTGCAAGATTATGAACTTTCATATTCTGATAACCCTTTAGCTATTACATGTAAAATGTAGCTTCAACTTTTTCTTATTTCAATACTAACATATAATGTAGCATTGGTAAGGCTTAGTTGAATGTTGGACATACTTCCAATTATACTTAATAAATTATGCTCTTTACCCCTCCTTTTTAAAAAAAGAATATGACATAAATAGAAAAAATTATAGCCAATGATTAAAAAACAAATCTATTAGGCTCATTCAACTACAAAAATTTTGAATTGAACTTTTCGGTTTAATTTACCATAATAATTTTATTATTCGAAACTGACCAGTTTATCAATTAATTGGTTAATTTTTAAGTTAAATAATTTTCATAAAATATAATAAATCAGTTAGTTTTCACTTAACACTTTTTTAATTAAAATTCAACTTTTTATATATATATATATAAAGATATAGTCTTATTTTTCAATCAAATTTTAAAATCTTTAATTTTATTCAACTATTATTATATACTAATTTTTTGATCGTTTAATATCAGTTGAACATTTTAATCTTAAATCACTTATCGTAATTTTCAATCCGATTTTTAAAAAAATTAGCTTATGCTTAAGAAATGGGTTTCCTGACATAAACAGAAAATCTCGAAACAAAAAAGAATAAACAGAGATGGGCTTTGTGCTTTTAAAATGCGTTTTGTTTTTTTTTATAATCCTTTTAATTTTTAAATTTTTTTTTAATATTAACCCAACATTTTGTCGGTATACAGTAGTGGTATCGACCAATGAAAGTCTGAAATTTGATTTTGATACAATAGTATTTATCTTCGTACCAATTTTCAACAGATTACAAAAATCAAAACTTTGCTTCTTCAGTCAAGAAAACAAATCTAATCAGGTCCTATTTGGTCAAAAAAACTCCAAAGTACACGCCCGTGTAGAATATGAGCCATTCACAAGTCCCCATTGATCAGCTCCTAGATCCTCTGTCGATCCGGACTCCATTGATCACGTCAAAATTTATCAACCCAAAAATTCAGGGGTTGGTTAACCTTTGAAATTGTCTCAAATTCTTATTATATTCTCGAGTCAATAAGCATATATTGATTTGCATGTTGTATATAAAGGTTAAACATATCATGTCATACCCCCGACTACAGACAACTAACGATATCGACTTTCTCTAATCTCTTGTTCAATGGCAGAAGACATGAATCTCGAAGTGGAGCTGCTCTTCCACGATCTAATCAAGCCAACTTGTCCCACACCCCAACACAACCGATATCACCAACTCTCATGCATCGATCAAATGATGCTTCCAATTTACATGCCATGGATCCTTTATTATCCTGCAAATGACAGCAAGACAACAAAAGAAGAAAACTGTGACACTCTTAAGAGATCGTTATCTGAGGCCTTAACCATATTTTATCCTCTGGCCGGACGTTTCAAAGCGAACAAGTTCGTGGACTGCAACGATGAGGGGGTGTATTTCGTGGAAGCAAAGGCCAAGTGCAACCTTCTGGACATTCTCCAAGATCCCAATTTCTATGACATCAATAAGTTGCTTCCTTTCGAGCCGGATCATGCTAGTGACATGGTTGCTGCTGTCAAAGTCACCCACTTTGACTGTGGTGGAATGACTGTAGGGTTTGCAATGTCACATCAAATGGGTGACGCATTGTCTTCAGTTCTGTTCCTCCAAAGCTGGGCAGCCATTTCTCGCGGCGACAACAACACTGCAATCGTCCCTCTTTTCGATTCTGCCAAGTACTTCGCTCCTGTTGACCTACCTGAATTTGACACTGGGTTCGAGTATATTAAGGAAGCAGTTGTCACCAAGAGGTTTGTATTCGATGCCTCAAGCTTATCAGCTCTGAGAGACAGGTACGTGTACAGGAACAACATCCACGAGGAGACAATTCGACCAACACGAATTGAAGCATTAACAGCCTTCTTATGGAGCAGGATCAAAACCATCACACAAGTCAAAGCAAGCACAAACAAAGTCTTCACAGCCTACCATCCCGTGAACTT
>JANSVA010086776.1:0-11177 GCA_025504915.1 Erythroxylum reticulatum
AACATTGCTAGGACTTTATGACAATAGTTATCTGGAGCGTACTGTGAGTAACCTAAGATGGTCTCACCTTGATTTGTTCTATTTGATACTAAATTGAATCAATATGTGATGTATGTGTACTGAGTTCTAGACATGAAATGTCCGAGGAGTTTGATGTATGAATAAAACATTGGAAGTGCTATTTGAATGTGAATGTGATTGACTACTTATTTCTCAACTTAAATGTTAAATACCCGAATAAAAGTCCAATGACAAATATGAATGAGAAAGAATGTGAATGTAACTGAATGAGCATAATGATTGAATTTGTGGAATGCATTTCATTCTAATGCATGAAATATAAAGGCAGTTATGACTGATGTCACCAGTGAAAAGGAGCTTAAAGCTCAGACATTTGTGGAAAGAGCCTGAGTCTCAATGAGTGCAATGAGCCCTGTATCTCCAATAGATAAGGGACAGTATGAAAGAGCCCGGTGTCCACAACGGATACGGGATAATGAAAAGGGCACACAGACACAATAACGTAATAAATGAATTTGAGTCTCATAAACGTTGCATTCACATATGATATGAATAAATTAAATGATTGCATTGTTTTGAGCACTTTTCTTGTATGAATACGTGATAATTTATCGATGATTGTGTTTTGCAAAACTGTAGCTTAATAATGAATTGTATGGATTTGTGTTTGAAATGTGACATCTGTGAACAAAGTGTTTCATGATATTACTTGATGATAATCAAGTTGATGTGAGTTTTATGATAACATGAATGGTAGTGTTGTATGAAAAGAGTGAACCATCGAGGATAGTTACTCAACTGAGTTCGCAAAGCTCACCAACATTGCATTGTCACTTTTCAGGTTTAGAGAAGATATCCAATTAGGGCAATTGGAGTATAGTCACTGCATTTAATATAAGATAGTGATCAGGATTAGTTTGCACATGCATTTATTTTTAGTCATTTTATATTAAACATTGTATTTCGTAACAATTAAGCAATGTACTTGTGAATTGTACAATATAATGACATTTATGATTTAATATGTATGATAATGAAATGGGCCTAATGTTTACTAACTATTAAATATGTGTTTATGATAGAGAAAAATTTTGCAATGATTTGATTTGTTTATTATAATGTGCCATCCTTGCAGAGTATGTTCTCTAATATTGTCGATACTTTCGAAAATATGCCCTATAAGAGTGGTATGTTACAGGATCTATACGAAAGGATTAAATAATGAAGGTAATGCAGAATACCTGATGGTTCCATCTCTGATTCCGATGTCAATTCTGAGTTAAAATTTAACATTTGTATGAATTTCTAAGTTAAAAGTCTAAATATTGAAATTTTTAGAGAAATAAAATCTTAACACATTTAAGTTATCTCATTAACTAAATATATTGGTATACCATTTTTAATAGAAATAATAATTTTAAAAGAGATAAATCTTTTACGATTTTTTTTAATTAAATGTGTTACTCTTTAAAAATTTCAGTTTAGCTTTAAAGTTGTAAAAAAATCAGGTTACTCATTCCAAAATATTATTTATGTTAATATTTATAGAGCATATAAATATTGTCGACAAAAAATAGGCTTCAAAGGTAAGACCTAAGGGGCTGTGGTGTAGTAGAAAGGGGGAAAAGAATTGGAACACATGTATATAACAAAAAAGGATACCTTAAGGGTTATGCCTCATTCTTGATAAAAAATGTTTAGTAAGACTTAAGAAATGAGAAGCTTACTAAGCGTTAGCTATCTCTTTTAAACCATTCTAAGTTGCATTTCCACCAACCTTGAAATGAAGTACCTAACACTGACCTTTAAGATCTTCCACAATAGAAGCTTTAATTCATACAACACCAACATTATATTCTTTGGCTTTATCTTCCTCCTTAAACTAAAATAGAAATACTAAGAGAAATTATTTAATCCATTTGGTTCTCCCTTCATCTCCTCAAAAAAGTATCAGACTTTCATTTCGAAATTCCTCTCCATACTAAACATCAACATATCTGGAGACCTAACTACCTATCAAAAACCTAATTTTGCTCATTAGTAGCCTCAACATTGTACATAAGCAGCACTATTTTTTAATAATCAATCTCACACCCACGCACCCTAATGTATGAAGTAAGAAGAAAATGGGCTATAGTTGGTCAGGAATACTAAATACAAGAAGTATGGGATATCGTGAGATGGACTTGGAGGTGTTGGATAAGAGACGTTAACCTCAATTGAGTAAGAAAACAAGAACGATGTATATATTATTTATGGCAACAATAAACAATACATACTTATAGCCCAAATTTCAACTTCAGCATTTTATTTTCTCTTTTGCACTTTAAAGAAACAACCTACTCATAAAAAACCTATAACCTTCACAATGAATTTTAACGTGGAATGAAAAATGTTAATGTAATTATCAAGATTTAAAGTTTTCAGCATTTGAAATAAGCATTCATGAAGCAAAACTAAAAAAAAGTGAAAAAAAATCCTCAGCAAACTTAGAAAAAAACTTTTAAAACCTAAAAAATAAAAAAGAACTCAAAAACTTAGATGACTTAAGCGAGTACATTTCAAGTCTATCAAAAGAGACTAATCCAAATTATTTTAGTCAAGTTTTTATTGAGGGTTACATATGAAGAGTCATGCAGTTTCAACATTTAAATATTTTATTAATCTTAGGGAAAAATCTCAGGTGGTAGTCCAAAAAAAACCTTTATAATGTAACGACTCAGCACACTAACAACATATGCTAAGCGGGGCGTTGCAAACCATCGCATATATAATGTTCCCAACATCACTAGCATATAGTGTCTTCTCCATTTTCTCAATTTCTTCATCCGAGGTCGAACATTGTCATGATGACAACTTGAAGTGTGGAGCAAAAGGTGTAGTAACTGATTTCGCTTTGCACATACCAAACCTCTCCAGAACTTTGTGTACATAGCCCTTTTGAGAAAGATAAATCTTCTTAGCCTTATGATCACTCCTGATCTCCATACCTAAGATGCGTTTTGCTGCACCTAAATCCTTTATTTCACATTCTACACTTAATTATGCCCTAATCTTGGCAATTTTTGACTTGCTCCTATATGCGATGAGCATGTCATCCATATAAAGTAGTAAATACATGAAATAACCATTGCCGACTGATCTCATGTAAACACAAGAGTCATAACTGCTTCTCCTAAAACCAATATTTAAAATAAATGTATCAAAATATTTATACCATTGTGGAGGCGATTGCTTGAGACCATACAACGACTTTTGGAGTTTACAAACATGGTCCTCCTTGCCTTCAACCTGAAAACCTTTAAGTTGTGGTATGTAAATTTCTTCTTCTAAATCACCATACAGGAATGCTTTTTTAACATCTAGTTACTCCAATTCAAGGTTATTAGATGAAACAAGACTAAGAAACAGTCAAATGGAACTATGTTTCACAACAGGTGAATAAACGTCACTAAAGTAAACTCCTAATACGTGACTAAATTCTTTAGCAACAAGTCTAGCTTTATACCTTGGTTCTTCAATTCTGAGAATTCCGTCCTTTTTCTTGAACGCCCATTGATCTTTTACCTTTCGGTAATTTTGCTAAAATCCAAGTTTCATTCTTTTGAAGTGATTCCATTTCTTCCTGCATAGCTATAACCCATTTATTAGAATTTGGATAGGTAGTTGCATCCTTATAACTAGCGGGCTTAAAACAACTCTCTGTCTCCTCAACAGCTACAAAAGCAAACCCAATAAAGTCTGCTTCCTCAATCAACCTTTGTCAAGGTACACTTTGATTGAAACGACGGGGACAATTAATAGCGCAATAGAATGAGATGGATGAACATTATTCATATTGGCTTGTCGCTCCACCTCAACTTGAGTATTTTTAACATCTTGATAATGGCTCTCGGAATCGATTTGGAGCTTCACCTTACTTCCAATCTCGTTAATCTCAATGTGTTGTCAACAAAATTGGGAACAATAAACTCCTCCTTTTCATGTAGCATAGATGCCTCATCAAACACAACATTTCTGGATGGGAAAACTTTGGAAGTTTGTGGATTCCACAATCTATACCCTTTAACTCCTAAAGTGTATCCAAGAAAGACATAGTTGATTGATTTGGGTTCTCACTTCCCTTCACTTACATGTGCATAAGCTGGACATCCAAACACTTTAATGTCACCATAATTTTTCGATTTACCTTACTAAACTTCTTCAGGTGTCTTTAAACTGATATATTTATGGGGAGATCTGTTCAATAAAAAACAAGTTGTTGAGACTGCCTCTGCCTAAAACTTTTTCCCCAGTCTAGAGTTTGAAAGCATACACCTTGTCCTTTTTAATAGGGTGCTGTTCATTAGTTCAGCCATACTATTTTGTTGTGCAGTACCTGGAACGGCCAAATGACACACAATTCCCTGATCTTTACAATGCTGATTGAACTCTTTTGAACATAATTCCAAGCCATTATCTGTTCTTAACCATTGCACTTGCTTCCCGGTTTGCTTCTCAGTTATGGTCTTCCATTCCTTGAAAGTAGTAAAGCTTCACTTTTATGCTTAAAGAAATATGCCCAAACTTTCCTTAAAAAATCATCGATAAAAGTGACCATGTAACGAGCACACTAAAAGATGCCTCACGAGATGGCCCCTAAACATCAACATGGATGTAATCAACAGTTCCTTTAGTATTATATTTTGCTGGAGTAATAAAAGAATTTTTCTTTTGTTTACCAAATAAGCAATGCTTACAAAAATCTAGTTTACTAAGCTTTTGGTCTACAAGTAGTCCTTGCTTGCTCAATTCGAAAAGGCTTTTCTCACCCATATGGCCTAACTGCATGTGCCATAATTTTGTTACTTCTTTATCAAACATAGATGATTCAATAACTGTAGATTGGCCTTTAATGATTTTGCTTTTCAAAATGTAGAGTTTCCCTTTCCGATAGTCCTATATGACTATTATTGATCCTCTATGATCTTTAACGAACCATTCCTTCCGAACATGCCTTACATTTGATAATGTTCTCACTATCCCATCTTACATCTGAACTTTTATACTTCCTATGTCCGCAGTCCTACAAATGTTGTCATTCCCCATCATCACTACTCCTTAATCGAGTGGTTCATATATGTGAAACCAATCCTTGTGACGATTAAATGGAATGAGCAAGTTGAATCCATGGTCCATTCACAACTTCGGTCATTATCAACATGAGCTATCACATAAACTTTTGCACTCTTCTTTGTGGCATCAAACACTAGAGCAAAGTCACCTTCATAGGTGGCAACACTAGCCTAATCTGACGATTTCTGCTCGTTCTTTCCTCCATTATCTCTTTTTTGATTCTTTTCCTTCAATTTGAGATAATCATCTTTAATATAACATTGCTTCTTACAATAGTTGTGTATTAGTATGTATTTCTCTAAGTATTTGGCATGTGTTTCTTACATGATAGGTTAGTATTATTGGGTTTTAGGACTTGTTTTGTGTGTTTTTATTTAGTTTGATCTTCATGGTTGTTCTTTTGTATTTGATATTGGTTTGGGGTAGCAATTGATCATTTTGGTGTAGGAATAGAGGGTGGACACCTTTGTGATTGAGCTAGGGACTAAGAGAAGAGAAGAGAAGAGAAGTGGAGATACTGAAAAACAAGAACCCACGACCATGTAAAAGGGCATGCTTTACACAATCGTGGAAAATCTATGGAGAACGTTTGTGTTAAGTTAACCCACGATCGTGGGAATCACAAGTAAAATTCCCACGATCGTCGGAACTGGAAGTCGAAGAGACATGCAGATTTCATATATTTTTTTGGGTTTTCGTGACTTTATAAGACATAGAATCCCGAGAGTCGGGAGAGGGTCATGGAACTTATTTTTTGGAGTTAAAAGATAGATTGAGAGCTTAGAGATAGGGGGAGATTCAAGGTTTCATTCCCGATTGGACAAAGAGCACTTCGTCATCCAGATTTTCTAGATTGAGCAAAAAAGAGGAGTAGCTGCCCCATCCAGTCTTATTTCAATTTCTTTCTCTTCTAGCATATTTATCATGGATTATTTGATTTTGGGGATGTCATGGTTATTATGATTGGCTAAAACAATTTTTAAGGTTTGTTTTTGAACTATTTGTGAACCTTTGGTTATTGATTTAATGATATACTTGTTTGTGTTATTTATTGTGCTTAAATCTTGCAATAAATCTAGAGAGTGAGCTTGTGAATTTGCGTTAAATGTAAACCGAGAGTTGATTTATTAGGAAGAGATTTCAATAAATCAATACTCTGTATATATGATAGCTTTATATCTAGTTGAATGTTTAGGAAATGCTTGACACATTGAAAGATCCCAAAGTTAATTCTAATTTATTTAACTAGTGACATTTAGTTACACCTTTAGAGAGGGTAGCTAGAATTTTAGAAAATCTTGGGCCAAGCATAAATTGAATAAATTAATCAAAGGAGAGCAAATAGAGATAATGACAAGTCTTAATGTTTAATCTTAATTTTCTCTAAGTCTTAGTTTACGATTTTGATTTGGGTTGCGTTGTTCCCTATTACTTTTAGTTTGTCTTTATTTTACTTATTTTAAATTTTTTTTGATTGAAACGATTTCTTAAACAAAGAACAACCTGAATTAAGTGGTGTCTAAGCATAATTCTTGTGGGATTGATATCCACTTTCAACTACAAGTACGACCCTTATACTTGCCATTTTGAGCGTAACACTAGTAGTGTGTTTTGCATTCTACACTATCCAATCATGCATATGAATTTTTATACTTCCTATGCCTGCAATCCTACAAGTGTTGTTATTCCCCATCATTACTACGCCTTGATTGAGTGGTTCATATGTGTGAAACCAATCCTTGTACTTCAGTCATTATCAACATGAGCTATCACATGAACTTCTACACTCTTCTTTATGGCATCAACCACTAGAGCAAAGTCATCTTCATAGGTGGCAACACTAGCCTCATCTGACAATTTCTACTTATTCTTGCCTCCATTGTCTCCTGTTTGATTTTTTTTCTTCAATTGAGACAATCATCCTTAATATGACATTACTTCTTACAATAGTTGTAGCAGAGATTATGATGTTTAGGCTTGGACCTCGCTTGTGAACTTCTTTCATTGCTTCTTTCAATCAATCTGCCTCTTGTATATAATCCTTCTCCATATTCCTTATGCTTTGAAGTGTCCATTCTTTCTCTAGCTAACAAACTATAACAAACTTCATCCAAGGTATTAGTATCCTTTCCATAAAGCATAGTGTCACGGAAACTATTATATGATAATGGCAGATGATATAACAAAAGCATAGCCAAATCCTCATCATCGGTTTTAACATCAAGATTTTCTGAATTATTGATAATCTCCTTGAATGCTTAAAGATGTAGTTTAACAGGCTTACCTTCTGGTAATTTATGCGAGTACAACCTGTACTTAGCATATAAGCTATTTGCTGGACTCTTTATCCTAAGAAGCGATTCTTTAAGAAGTAAGTAAGGAAATAACCATTGTTGGAATCTCTGTCGACAAGTGCAACTGAATTTGAGCAAGTGCCTTCAAATTCTTCCTCTCCTTCTCTAGGTCTAAACCAAACATCTTCTCCACCCCAAGTAGTGCCTCATCCAATTCAAGACTAGTAAGGGTTGCTTTCATCTTGATTTGCCACATAGAAAACTTTATACTATTCATGAGTGATGGAATATCTAACTTTGTCGATGCTGAAGCCATTACTGCTCTGATACCAATTTGTTATGATGGCTATAGCCTAAATGAATTATATCAACAAAGAAAGTAGATAGAAAACAACACCAAATAACACCCAATGGAAGCAAGATTTTTAAATGCAAACACAAACTAAAAGTGACATAGGAACTTATGAGGAAAACCCCAACATAAGGAAAAATCTCGAGTGACAAGTCAAAAAAAATCTTTACTATGAAGGAAGAGTGCAAAAGCTCTTTTACAAATAGGGTGGCTAAACACATGTATTACTAGTCTCCACCAAGTACTAACTTATATTCTAAAAGCCACCACTAGACTCTTTCTATAGGAGTTAAAGACAAAAGGCTTATGTTATCTAACCAATATAGGACAAGGACCATATATATATATATAAAAGACCAAAGACTTAAGGCCTATTTCCAAAGACAATGTGGGATGAAGGCTAACATACAAAATTGAGGTAAACATAACATAATTTACTATCCTTTTTTATATATATGTGATGTTATTATAAGATAGTTAAAACATATTTGATATTTTAATTATAATTCATGGTATTTGATATATTTTACCTAATAAATTAATATCATAGCGGCTAGATACAAAGATTGATTATAGTTTATATATAAAAAAAGGAATCCCAACTTAATACTCTAAAGTTGTGGATTCAGTAATAATATTTTCTTATATATAAATCAATCTTATTTTAAAATGGATATAAAAAATTTTAATAAATATCTTTAGAAGTGTATTATATATTTTTATCTTAAATAACTTTTCCATATAATATAACCAAATTTAGGACAATGTATGTTGAAATGGTGAATACAAAAACTTAAGAACTAGTACTTACTGATCCTTTGGGTTGTCAATGTGCACATATATTTACATATACAGTAAGAAATTATCTGATTGCATAAAAGAATATGATTAGACCTTCATGCATTTAACCTTGAATTAACGTTTGTTTTTTTTTTTCGTAATAATTTCGCAGTTCTGCTTTACTTTTGAGATTAAGAAGAAACGATAAAAATAATTTAATCTCATATGCTTAGTTTTTTAAAGCGATTTGGCTATGAATCTTGTTGTTTGCCACTATTTCCACATAGATTATTGTTCGTAATGGCGTCGGTCTTGCTGGAAGCAAGAGAACATTCCCTGTAACCCGGGGGATTCCGGCACGACCAGTGAAATGGGAAGCACTTAGCAACCTACTCAAAACGGCGTTGTCGTTATTTTACGCCCGTTGCGGCGACAAAAGCTTGTTGCTTTTGACGAAAACCTCCCAATTTGTTATTTATTTGTGTTGATAGAGCCCACTTACCTATGCTTCGAGTTTGAGACGAAATTCTGTACCTTCCATGTCATTCACGTGCTTTGACGCCCCAATTCGATGAACCGAAACATGGACCTAAGGACAAATCTCTCCCACGTGATGCATTGAATCATGTTTTTTTAAGGGTAAAAGGTTCTCGTAACATGCCTAACTTTTAATGCCAAGTATATGTTCAGTTTATACTTTTAAAGCTATTTGAAGGTGGCAAGGAAAGAGACATAAAATTGAAATATGTGTAGTTTCTAACTGAATTGACAATCCAAGCGGGTCTCTAACAAATCTGTTGTTGGTTGAACAAACAATGGCCATAAGGAATTGCGTCATTTGAAAGGAAAATTGAGGCTTCACAGTAACTAGAAAATTTTTATTTCTTTACTTGCTTTTAAAGTTCTAGACTCTTGGATTTCCCCTTTGATAACCATGTTAGAGATTTTAAAATCTATAACATCACAAGATTAGTAGGATTTCCCCTTTGATGATATCTATATTTGACCGGATCAGCTCCTACTATCCTTGCGGTAATTCTTCTCAAAATCACGCTTGGCAATCGTGTTCACAGTAACTAACAGGAAATAAATAACATATTTTTCGATGCCCCTATCCTCCTAAGAAGTAAAATTAACTGGATAAGTAAAGTTATTATAACCTATGGTTTTGATTATAATAAAATATATTGTTATCAATCAATTTTTTGGTGATATTAGTAGTTCTATTAAATAGTATGTAAAAGATAAAATTCAATAAAATGAGAAAATGAGCAAATTAAATAAATATAGCAATCGAACGATGAGTAAAATATGTACTTGTGGAAAATTTCAAAACGAAGTGGATAAAAATATGAAAGATTGGATACTTTTCATATATGATAAATCATTTTAGTTTTTATTATAACATTATCTTGGTCATTTCATATTGTAGGACTTCAAATATTATATAACCATTTCTTTATGTGCATCATTCATAAATCTTTTCGAATTAATATAGTGGTCGGCTAATGTCATACGTTGATTGATCGATGTCATACATTAGTTGACTAGACTTACTATTATAAGTCATTATAATGATTAGTTTAAGTCTTTAACAAATATATTTTATTATTTTGAGTATAAGTGGATTAAATATAAGATGTGAAAAAGTATCCTTGGCATTTAGCCAAGTGTTAGGGAGCTTTTTAACAGAATTTCATTACAATTATATGTGAGCATAAATGCGCCTATAGTGCATTGTGTGATCAAGAAAACAAAATTTTCACTTGTACTTAAGTTATTGAGAAATCAATTGATTTGTTCAGGAAAGCAGATGTGTAAAAGGTCTATTTTCACTCTAAGGAAAGAAAATATTACACAGATAGTTTCTCTTTACCTATTCAAATTTAGGGAAATAATAAAATTTCAAGTAAAATTTAGAGATTGGATGTATAAACTCTGGTTTAGCTCAATCACAATAAATTAAAATTTCTTTCTTTCCTTATAAATTTATTATTATTATTATGATTGTCTTGTGAAAATATATTAATCAAACTATTATAACTATTCGTTAAAGTAAACAATTCATTTATTAAAATTTTTAAATATTTTAAAACATAGTTTAAATTCTTACTTATGTATCATCTAGATTAGACTTGATATTGAGTTGGGTCAAGTTCAACCTGCCCAAACTTAAATTTGATTTAAAATTTAAAATTTAAAACAAAATGTATAAACTCAGCTTGATGTTTAATTAATTTGAACTGAATCCGTTGATTTTTTAGTTCAATGAAGCTTGAGCCAAAATGTCATCCTTAAACCAATTTAAATGAAGTTGCACATGTATATTAAGCATTGGGTTTTTTTTTTTTTTAGGAAACGAAGGAACTTGCAATCGTTATCATTTAGGTAAACACTGGATAAACCTTCGGATTATCACAATAGTATGCAAATCACACTATTCGGGTATTCCGTACTAGGCAGGCCCTAAATGACAGGCTCGATCGAGAGAGCGTAAATAGATGATTTGAATATAGAACCTTTTGACCCCATGCCCTCTATTACACCAACTCGACCACCCCGAACTTTATTGAACTACTGGGAGCCATCGGCACGTCCCACGACATAGCACAAGT